>PVHT020000521.1:7620198-7697197 GCA_004024745.2 Catagonus wagneri
AGCCAGGTCATGGAAACAACCTAAATGCCCATCGACAGAAGAGTGGATAGGCAAGATATGGTACATACACACAATGGAATGTTACTCAGCCATTAAAAGGAACAAATTACCAACATTTATAGCAACATGGATGGACTTAGAAATTATCATGCAAAGTGAAACCAGTCAGACAATTAGACAGCAACACCCAATGCTACCGCTTACATGTGGAAACTAAAAGACACAATGAACCTTCTTACAGAGCAGACAATGACTCACAGACTTTGGAAAACCTTGGTTTTTCAAATAAGACAATCTGGGGGGGGTGGGGGGATGCACTGGGGGTTTGGGATACAAAATCTGTAAAGTTGACTTGTGATGATTTATGCACACCTATAAGTGAAATAAAATCCATTAAGAGAAAAAAAAAAAAAGCAAGTAGATCTTGACAGGTTGTAATATTTGACAAGGACAGAGTCTAGTAGTGAAATAAAGGGAAAGAATGTGGATTAGAAACTTAATCAAGGGTCAGCTCTAACTTTCTTTTTAACTAAGCACAACATGCAAAGATAGGGACAAAAATTAGATTAAAAATACAATTGGAGTCTCTGCATCTTTCTTCACAAAATACCATTTAAGCTAGAAAAGATTTCCCATAGTTTCTAGTAAACATAATGTTATTATATTCTTTGTTCCTAGATTATCTTTTATCCAAATAATTATAGATGTAAATTACACAACCCTGCCTAAAGTATGTCATTTTTCCCTAGTGATGAGTTTATATCAAAACTCCAGAACAATTATGCCTTAATATACCCCATTATAGTTTTCTCTGGTTCATTTACTTTTTTCTCTCTCTTCACCTTTCTGTCCTTCATTTCTTCCTTCTTTTCTTTCTTTCTTCTGAGTGTTCCAGCATTTGTGAATAATTTGGTCAACCCTTCCAGCTAACAGTCTGTGTCTTCAGTCACTAGTCAGCAGTTATACTCTGTTCCACAGACTGAGCTATTTAACTGCAGAAGCTCTTGCCTCCAATACACACTCTTCTTTTCTGGTTGAGTTATAACACATACTTTTTTCATCAACCTCTAAAAAAAGTAACAAAGACTCCATTCTTAAACACAAACTCAAGAATCCAGAATAATTTCTCATGCAGCATCCATTTAAACTCTCAGTATCTCCATGTCACAATCTAACTGCCTATGGCATATCCTGAATTTTGATAAAACTTGTCCAATTCTTTCTGTAAAATTCATCTGCCTTGATGTCTGATTGACAAACTACATAAAATACACTCAAACCGAAACAACTGGGTAATAAAACCACCCAGATAACCATTATCTGTTCAGTTTCTTAGTTTCTACATGCTTCTTTATATGCACCCAGTAGTGCCTCCTTGGACTACACATTTGAATTAAATAAAACTTTGGCCTATGTCTGTCTGCTTCATGCATTATCTCTCTGCTTAGCTACTAATAGTTATTTTCCATTGGCATTTAAGTTGGTTAAATGGCAAAACCCATAATCTCACGCACAAAACTGTTATGCTCTATCTGAAAGTAAAGGACATCTCCTAATTCTGCATCCCATATATACTCGTCAAAATAGCTGTAAGAACATAACTACTCTTATGTTCTACCTTTCCTGCTTGTTTGTTTTTTAATCTCCAGCCTCAACAAAACAACACATGTAAAAATCAAGGACATTCATTTTAATTCACAAAATCAGTCTTTGCCACTGCATTGTTTGCCCTTTTGCCTACTGAAAAATTGGAACTTGGAGAGTAATAAGTGAGAGAGGGTTCAGGAAGGAAAGACATTATTTGATATAATAACAGTGTAATAATAGAGCTCTTTCCCCACACGCTTCAAAACTGACTCAGAATTTAGGAAATGGAGTGCAATTACTTTTTTAAGTGGGAATTTAAGTAGAAAGCTTTAAGTTTAACTACTTTATTTTTAAGTAGTAAGCTTCCACGAGGGTGGATTTGGGTCTGTTTTATTTACTGCTGTTTCCCCATGTCTAGAACAGTGCCTGTCACATGGAAGGGGTTCGCTCAATAAATAAATGTTAGATGAATGAATTACTTTACCAAAAAAAATGTTGAAACTTGTTTACTAGCTGTCAAAAGTAGGTTCCTTCATGCGTAAAATAGCATCAACTGTGTAATTTGCCCCCACTTCCTCCTTTTGCAGAAAGCCAACAAAAGAACTGTAACTTTTTACCTAAGGATCAAAGGTGTCAACCTATTGGCTCATGCTCCTTTAAAGTCCTGGATAACAGTCTTTGGTTATTTTTAGATAATGTCTTTTGTTTCGAGCTTGAAAAAAAGTATTAACAAAGATCAAACATAAATCACTGATTCAGAGCAGGAAAATGCATATTAAGAAGTTCAAAATATAGTATGTAGAGGCTGTGAGCTAACCTTCCCAGAATATAAGTCAGATTCAGCTTTAGACACTAACTTACTATATTGGTCCCACTTGGGACCCATCAACATAAAAGGAATGAAGAGGACTTGAAGAGCTGAAAATCTGAAAAGGAAAGAGGAAAATAACAATTTTAGAGTGACCCACACAATCCCAATGCCTAAAACCATAAGCCAAGAGGCAGAAAAATACAACCAAATTGTAAAAATGGTTAACTCTAGGTGATGGAACTTCGGGTGAGTTTATGCTCACCCATAATTTTCAGAATTTCCAAACATTCTACAATAAGTATGTATGACTAGCATACTCAGAAAGAAAATATTACATATACTTTTAAGCCAAGAAGAAAGCCAAGGGTAAAATCATGAGATACATGAAGAAAAATTAAAGGATTAAGATTACAGTCGGCCCTTTGTATCCCTGGGCTTTGCATCCACAGATAAGAAGGCCAACTGTGTTCACTGTACTATGAGTTTTGTAGGGACAAGAGCATCCTTGGAGTTTGGCATGGGGTTGGCAGGCTGGGCTCCTGAAACCAACCACCTGCTGATCCCAAGGGAAAACTGTTTATTTATAGTCAGAGAAGAGGCCGTGCAGTGGTGACTTAACACTCTTCATTGTTTACAGCAGTTATTAACCTAAACCTACTGCAAAGCATATGGAACGGACTTTTTGTTAAAATAATAATAATATATACATGTATATGTGTATGTATAAATACACACATACATAGACACCATACACACACACATATAAATCCTTATGGGAGCAAGGCTTTTAGAAAAAGGGCAAAGGCACACAAACTATGTGGAAAAAAGAAAAAGCATCCATATAATTAGGATATCATTTAAGGCAGTAATGAGATGAGAAAATGAAGAACATGAACAAGGGAAAAGGAATATGCCTTCTTTAGGGGCCTTCTTTAGGGGACATCAAAGAATGTCAGGGAAAGGAGACATGTTTGAAGCAAAGTTTGAAACAGAAAGCCTATTGTACCACAATCAAGTGTCCAACGTGCTAACATACATTCGGGAGGAAACTGTTTGAGTATCCCTAACCTACCATCTTCAAGGTGAAGGTTTCTGAATAGCCCAACAACATGGGAAGAAGCAGTTTCACTTGCAGGGTCATTAGAGATGAAAGGTCTTGTCAAAAATAAAGAAAGGACAGGAGTTCCCACCGTGGCTCAGTGATTAACGAATCGGACTAGGAACCATTGAGGTTGTGGGTTCGATCCCTGGCCTTGCTCAGTGGGTTAAGGATCCGGCATTGCTGTGAGCTGTGGTGTAGGTCGCAGACGCGGCTCGGATCCTGCGTTGCTGTGGCTGTGGCGAAGGCCGGCGGCTACAGCTCTTGTTAGACCCCTAGCCTGGGAACCTCCATATGCCACGGGTGCGGCCCTAGATAAGGCAAAAGGACAAAAAAATAAAAATAAATAAAAACAGAAAAATAAAGAAAGGACCCAAAGGTAAGCTCTGTTTGTTTCACAAAGCTGACTAGAAGCTTTCCTGCTATCTATCTTGATCCAAAATTATCTGGGGAATACAACCCCAACCTAGTAACCTTCTTGACCCATTCCATGGTCAAGGAGTTCTATTATTCTTTACAAAGCTACCACCTGTATCCATTTTGTCTCCTTCCAGTTGTCAAAGGGGGAGTAAATAAGAAATCAACAGTATCCAATAACAAAAGGTGGCCTCTCTCAAGTATCATAATTGTGCTAGAAAGAGAGATACCGAGAAAACATGCTTCTACTCAGAGGAATTTCCCTACCAGAAGAAATTTTAGGAATATTAGCAGGTGCCAAGGTTAATCAGAGAAACACTTGGAGGATATGGGGTTTTCTAGGCTCTTGACATTACATCATACAGGTAGCTGACTCCCTTTGACCTCATGACAATGACCATCCACCACATATATCTAAAACGGTTTGGGTCAATTCAAACTTTCACATTAGGTCTGGACCAAGAAGATAGAAAACACAATCAAGCCTAGAGCTTTCATTAGTGATAGGAGACTCTCCCAAGGTTACCACTTTCCTCAGGCAGGGCTACAACTGAAAACATAACCAAAGAAAGCATCCTGCAAGAAATTCAACTGGCTTCATTCTTCAAAGAGGAATAGTAAGGATTTGTCCAGCACCCACTACATGTTGGCAACTGTACTCAACAGTTTACATCCACTATTTCTTTGGGTCCCTGAGGCTTTTCAGTTCTTGCTACCCTCCCTAGTTAAATTTGGGAAAATTCAAAGATCCTTGGAAGTCCCCCATCAGTGGTAGGCAGACAAGTGTCTAGAATAAATCCAAGAATAACCTAGTCCCAATCACTCAAAGAAGATGAAGGCTACAGAGTACAACTGGATGGAGAAGACTGGAAAATTGTTTTATTATGGAAGGCTTGGTGCCACTACCTTGCATCAGAGCAAATTCTGAAGGATTTCCAAACTGAATCATTCTTCTCAGAGTTATTGACTCAACCATATTTGGCTCTTAGACATCTCACTCGCTCATTCCTCCTCTCTCTCTCTCTCTCTTGCTCTATGACAGAAAGGGTGCACAGAGTTGTCAGGAGGTGACAAAGATCAAAGGGCAGCATCACCCTGCTTGTTCCAAGGTGTTAGCCCTGGGGCTATACTGTTACTCTCACTTAAACCCACAAACCTTTTATTTCCTGGTGTGTATTAAACCTTGACCGGAAACCTTTCTCCATTCCCATACCCTTTTCTCCATCCCATCTCCCTCCTTTTCTCCATCCTATTCCCTCTACCTACATGTACACACACACACACACACTCTCTCACATTCTCACACACCTCCCTTTTGCTTCAAAGGACAGCAAGTACTCAACGGAGAGAAAATGAAACAGTCAGACCTCACTGAAGCCACACACATGTAGCCCAAGTCAAGTTCTGACTTGGTTTGGGGGGTGGTTTCAATTTATTGGTTTTATTAGTTTCACAGTCACTAATCAATACCACACAAGGATCAATTTCAAATACCCTTTCTTGAAATGGAGCTTTGACAGCCCAAGTTTAGGGCAGATGCTAAAACTAAATAGCATTTTTTTTCTACATCGCTTTTGTGAATACAGCATGTTGGCAAAAAAATTATTAAAGTAACTCTTGCTGTCAGTTTCCCTTTGTTCTCCACATCTCAGAAACCTGAACAACTCAGCTGCATGTAAAACGATGCAGACGCATGTCGGTGTCAGCAGCGATGCACCCTTCCGGCGGAGGGCCCCTCTTTAAAAGTCAGCATTCCCTCCTGATGTGTCCTTCCTATTCTCTAATGCTATTTAAAGCTGCCTAGGGCTCTCTTACATCCGTCTGGGTAGCAGGCTCTTCACTCTGTTCCTCTTCTGGGCCGTCCTGAAGAGACGTGAAGGGGAAAGCCTCAAAGGTGGGAACTATACGTTTATGTACAGCAACAAGGCAGCCATATCCTTCTGCTTTCCCCTGAAAATCAAGCCTCACCTTATCATTTCCTCACCAAGATTAACTCCTGCTTCCTGAAGAGCATTTCTGAGGTAGAAAGCAGAGGTGGTGAAAAAAAGGGGGGGAGCTGAAAAGTCCAATCTGTCAAGCTCCATTTTAGAAGAAAGGAAAACTGAAAAGTGAGCGTATTTAACATGAGCCATTTCCTGCACTCAGGAGGGAAGAAAGCGTGCAGTAACTGTGTGCAAGAGGAGATCCGCACTGGTGTTATCTCTGACCTGCAGCTTAGCCCCAGTGTCTCAGCTGCCAAAAAGCTCCCATTCAACGTTGTGCTGAGTTCATCAATGCTCCACGTGTCAGGATCCTAACAGGAAAAAGCAGGACAGACCGTCTCTCCATTCAACCGCCTGGGGACCCCATGACAACTAAAATCCCCTCGCAGACCATCCATATCAACCTTCGGCAGGTCAGAGCACGCAACCCCTTCAGAACCACAGGCTCGGGCCCACACCCTTTCCCCTTGTCAACATTGTCACTTTAAACAGAACATCGAGCCTTATCACGAAACCTGAAGTAAGTATGACAATTAAGATGGATTGCAAAGCCTGCTTGTGCTTCACAATTAACAATCACTTGGCAGCGGGTTCCACGCAACTGTTGGGGGGTATGGCAAGAACTTTATCCCTGCTTAGTGCTGCATTAGCATATTTAGTAGGCTGCAAGACATAATTCCTAAGATATGAACATATTTTTGTCTTTTTTTAAAATCTGCAATTAAGCTGTAACATGTAGGAACTCTGCACCAGGCAATCAATGTGCAAACACCAAGATGGAGTTAGGGAAGAGGAGGGCAAGCCAGAGAAATGTTCCTCCAGCTCTGATAACACCCTGAACCAGTAACTGCTTCCAATGTCATGACGTAGCTAGAAAACTGTGGCTCCTTCCTGGCTGTGACAAAATTCGGGGTGGCACGAGTGCTGGGGTTACCCCACTGCTTCTGGCATCAGACGATTGCTCTGTTAAGAGCATAGCTACATGCTTTAAACCCACGCGTGAAAAAAGAAAAAAAAATCAGACCTAGGATGACCCTGGTGGTTCCTTAGTAAACTATGCTTTTTTCACAGAAAGCACTTTTTGATTCTCAATCTTTGAGAAATAAGTGATGCTGATAAAAATCATATTTGTTTGACAAGTATGACAACTCTTCCTCAGATTGTTCATAATTTTCCCTTACTTGGTGGCCCATCTGCCACACTGATGAAAAAGGATCAGGGAGTACAGTGCCTGGACCAATGTCACCAAAAAAAAAAAAAAAAAAAACCCACAGGCTGGGTACTGTCCTAAGCTTCTCCAATGTGTTTACTATATATACTTGGCCTCAGAGTCCAAGCAGGCCCCAGGTGGGGGCTGAGGGAGGGAAAGAAACATAGCCAGATCTTTCTAAGATAGCCAGGACTTTGTCTTTCTCGACATCTGGGTTGCAAGAAGGCAGGATATCCTGCCAAATATACTACAGCTGTGAGACCCACCTTGTGACTTAAGACACGGCAGAAGCTGAAGAACACAGAAGAAATAGGTCTATTTTCTGGGAAAGAAACCACCCATTTACCTCTTTTGTAAAATAACACACACACGCCTCCAGTTTAGGTGAGCAGCTCTCCAGTGGCATAAAGTCAAGCATATGAAAGTAACAAATGCAACTGAGCACACAAAGTCTTTCTTTACAACACCAGAATAGCAGATGAAAGCACCTGGCAGTCTTGGCATGCCAGAAGAAAACCTAAGCTGTGACAAAACAAAACAGGTGAACAGGTATAAAACTTCTGCTTTCTAATAATGCCCCTCTCTTCACTGGAATGCTTTGACAGGTGCAGAAGTTCAAGTTACAGTGGGGAAGTGGCAAATAAATACACAGCATTAGAGTCTGACGGGCTTGCTGAGCACCGGCGATGTTAATAACTGGCAAGGTACACTAATCTCTGATTGCAACATTTGGTTTACCTTAATCTGGAGGGACAGCTGTATTAAAGAGGGAATTATACTAATCAGTTCAAGGCCCTTGCATATAAAACTTCCCATTAGGCTTAAAGTACACCAGCTTATGCTCATTCTCTAGGAGCCTTACATCTGGTTCTGAATAAGGCTGCCTCTCATTTGCAAGGTACAAACTGAAAACAAGGGGGAGGGGACTGACAGTTGCTGGAGGATGGGTGATAGAAGAGTAAGCTACTAATTCTTTGAAATTTTTAGCAGCACAAAACTAGCTTCTAGGCATCTTAATACTAAAAGGGGGGGGGGGCATGTGTTATCAACCCTAGGCCATTTTTTCCTGTTACCGGAGGTGACCAACATAAAATAAAATTGATGATGTCAGTCAAAAACAGCTAAGCACAAAGCCTGGCTTTGTTATCTTAAGTCAGAAGGTATGATAGGCCATGCCATATGGCTCTAATCCGCCTCTATCTCCCATCACCTAACAGGAAACCTTCATGTAGCATGACCTTATTTGGCTGGTTCCAGGTTAGGGCTGCCCAAAGGGGATTTTTCTGTTTCTGCTATATCCAAAGGTTTATGTTGATTTTTTTCTGAGCCCTGCAAACTATAAATCCGACTGATTACTCTGCACTCTTTTGCTTGACTGAGCCTTTACAATCAGACATCCCCGTTAACAATAAGCTCCTAATGAATCAAACATCTATGGCATTAGTTTCACCTAGCTGCCTCTTTCCCATGCACTGTGCTGCTTTGTCAGACCTGGTTTGATGAGAAAAGCTAGTGACACTTGCTGCACCTATTGATAAACAATTCAGTAATGAGGGGCATAACAAAAATTACCTAAAACAATCTGATTAAAAATGACAGTCAAGCCTTACTCCATTGCTCTATAGTGAAGGTAACTCTGGTTCTGCGTTGGGAAAATAATGAGGTAAAATAAAATTTCCTTCCTGATCAAGGAGTTCATTTCTGAATGTGTCTTTATGAAGAGATTAAATTCTTCCAGTGATGTTTTAAATTCTTTCAGGTTATGTGATTATCAATAACGAACGTTAGGGACTCAGAATTCAGGGGGGATTGTCTTTCAACCTTCTGAGATGAACCCCTGCTTCTTTTGCTTAAACTTTCTGAATAGTCAAGCTAAGATGGAGATCTTCACTTTCTTTCTTACACGTGAGTTTAGTCATTGAGAAACTCAATAGTGCAAGTGCTAATCATTAGGTAAGAATAGTGTGGGCACAAAAAGAGAGATTCTAAGACACACAAAAAATTTTCAGAACAAGGTAGAAAAAAACTTCATGGACAAAATTATCATCCTAAAAGAAATAACTTAACCTTTCCATGGACACTGAAGTTTCTTTTATTGGGGTCACCCTGGGAACCTTTGCAACTTCGAAACAAGCTTGCACCCAGTGGAGGCCAGGCTCTCCTGAAAGCTTGATTCAAAGACAGAAATGTGTGGGTTTTGCAATTGTGTGGCAGCATGTTGGGAGGGTTTCCATCAGTGCACAGATGCACTTGAAAATCAAATATGGACACGGGGAATGTTTTTTGGAGAAGGAAAATGAGTGCTGATGACATGTTTATACTTCGCAGATGGATCCAGTACAGAACCATTTTTTTTGTAAAGAAACAATATCCACCATTTGCTAAATTTTTTTTTAAACAGACACAAAATGGTGGCACAAAAAGTGAATATTCCCATCATACATACTCCACCTGTTCCTTGGTCTTACAACTGTCTTCCATCCTGACTGTAATCAATGACTGTTGTAGTCTTATTTTTTCTCAAATGTTATCCAAAGAATATGAAAAAAGAAACACAATACACAAAGGCGTTTGGAAGAGCAAAATGATTTGAAATTAATTTGCTACATATAAAAAATTGGAAAATGACAAATGCTATTAAGTAACAAGTGCTGATTTAATCCTGAAAAAAATGCATTTTCTTATTGGCATGTTTTCTCTTAAATCTGATATCAAAATAATTTTTGAATGTTTTCTATTTGGAGTCTAGAATGTCTCCTTTATTCCTTCTTCTGGTCCCACCATGGATCCGTTAGATATTTGAACCTCTAGAAAATGCAAACACCGTAGTATAAATACTAGTTATTGTCTTATTGATACATTATAGTGATAGTTCACAGCTATAAATATCAATTATGATAGCATGGAAATGTACAATATATATAGAATATGTACTTAGAAGATACTCTAAAACATTTAACTACGAAAGAACGTTATTGATAGCATTGTAAATCTGCTTAATAGGAGATATCAGAATAATCAACTCAACTTATTGCCATCATCAATAACACTAACTTGACATTTCAGGTGTGAAATATTGATAAAAGTGACGTGACTCAAAGATGTGGAGATTGTAAAACAAGAAAGAAGCTAAGGATGGGAAATAAAATATCTAATAGTTTGATAATTTAAAATAACAAATTCTCACTTTCAGACTTGATGAATGAGTATGTTTTTTTAAGTGTTCCAAATGTGTGACAGATTGAAATTAATTTTTTCTTAGTTTTGGTCAGACAAATTAACTTTGCCTGTTTTACCTTTCTTACCATCTATATTCCGAACCTCCTGAATTCCACAGCTAACCTTTAGTCAACCATATTTTTATTCTAAGAATGAGTCTGAGGTTAAGAATTAGAAATAGAATATGAATCCCAGAAAATAGTCAAACAGTCTGAGACTGAATTACAAAATCTTGAGAATATACATAAATCGACATGTTCTTTCAACCCTGTAGTTTCTGGCAGTGTACCAAACATAAATCTGCAGTTCTACATTCTATGATTCTAACACCTTGTTATCATCCTGGAACTAACAAAAGCCTGTGTACTCTTCTCTAAATAAAGCAAATATTCATTTTCATTGCTGCATTTTTGACACATATGATAAGGCCAAAACATTTTATAGATTCTTAATTATTTTTGGCCTATCCATCAAAAAACAGGTCAGAGGCTTAATGTACTCTTAGAGTTCCACAGAAAATGTTAGTACTCTACCTAAATTAAACTTATTGAACTTTGCAACAGTTAAGAAAAATAAAAGTATATCCTCCTGATTTCAGCACTTACTTATGCTCTTAATCATCATTCAACAAATGCATAGAACATAAAGATCTATGGAAAAAATTAAAGATCATCTGTTTCAATTTCTTTAACATATTAGGACAAGGAGGTCTGAGAGGCAATACGACTGTTCAAGTTCATATAAGTAGAGTATGCCTGGAAATCTGTTTTCTGAGGCTTGCTTCATTCTACCAAACTATTCTGTTTGCAAATTTTGCAAGATTTAATTATAGTGGACTAATTTTATTAGTCATTTGTTCTCTAAGTACCATATTACGCAGCATATTATCTAATAGTACAGTATTTAAAGAGCATTATATTTAGAGAATGAGTAACAAAATAAAAATTAATAAACTAGATCCTACTAAATTGTTGCCTGCAGGTAAAATCAGCACCTATGTAAGATCACTAGACAATAAGTTAATTTTTTTTTTTTTTTTTGCTATTTTAGGGCTGCATCCATGTCATATGGAGGTTTCCAGGCTAGGGGTCGAATCGGAGCTGGAGCCTCTGGCCTACACCACAGCCACAGCAACGTGGGATCTGAGCTGCATTTGCAGCCTACACCACAGCTCAGGGCAATGCCTGATACTTAACCCACTGAGCAAGGCCAGGGATCGAACCTGCAACCTCATGGATCTTAGTTGGGTTCGTTAACTGCTGAGCCACAGAAAGGAACTCCAATGTGATAATACAATCAGGTCCTCATTGACAAGCAGAAGTTATGTAAGAGTGCTATTAACCAAAGGACATCTTCAATACAGGGGCCCTGTGTGTTACTCTGGTCCCTGCCTATCTTTTAGCAGAGAGACCCAGGGACAGAACACTCACTCTGTAATCCTGATCGTGCCACTTATTTTCACATAAGGAAGAACTAGAGAGCTTTTCTATATCAATATTGACTTGCAAGGTAGTCCAAAGGGGCAACCCTTTAAAGCTTGAAGTTTACGGTAGTCCACCGTCATCTTCTGCATATACTTCCAAGTGAGGAGAATATGGAATATTCTCAAGTCATCCGTACTTCACAGAGTTGAAGCATTTTCCCTAAGCCCCAGATTTAATTGTGGGGCTCATCCTCTCACAAGCATGTTGAGCTAATTCCCAAAAGGATCATGAGTATCTGAATAGCTACTGGGAACTCACGGCTTGTCACCTCCATCCCTAATTTCTGATGGTAATCCCAACTCTGCCAGCAATTATAGGTGATATATGTGTAAGAAGAAAATATATTTCTCTCTGATTTGAAAATGAGACGCTGCCTTTTTGGACCCCAAGAATCAAAAAGAGTTCTGATGCAAATAGGGTTTGGCATTAGTACAAAGAAAAGAATTCTTCCATCAATGAAAATTAAAAGTCACAGGAGTCTGCCTAGTGATGATACTGACTACTGCTTAGTTCACATATACAGCTTTATAATTTATTTATTCAACACCTCCAAACTAGTTGTGTGCTGTTAATCAAAGAATAGCTTAAATATAGGGACACTGAATATGAGATACGGCTTGAAGCATTTCAAGGAAAGATGCCTTGGACTTTCCTAAATCTGGTCTAAGAAATATTCCGAATGGAGTATGTTCCCACTTGTAGCATTGGTTTTGTAAAGGTGTGTGTGAGTTTAATTTTTTTAACTGGGTCAGTTTGGCAGTTTATGTTCATCCATATTTTAGCTGATTCATGTAACCTAATCCTAATTAGGCTTTAGATATAGTAATTAGTATATAACTAAATATATGATAATTATATTATTTTTCTGTTATTTACATTTTTAATTATCCACTGAAATTCACACAATCAAAACATCTTAATCTGCTGGCAAGGAGAAGTATGGTTATCACATAAATAGAACTTTAAAAAAATATATTTGAGTAGAATTTGAGCCATTTTTATACATACCGAAATTCTTTTAGTTCGTATTCAATCTGTCTTAAAGTATTCCCAGCCAACATGTTGAATGGCAAAATATTAGACTTCTCTTTACAGTCCTGAAATTTGATAGCCCAAACTTACTTATTACCTAGCTCCCATTGCTGACCATGGAAAAATTGAGTTACATCTGATATTGTTATTTTTCATTGGTGTAGCTCTTTCTGCCAGTGGTGATGGCACTAGGACTGCAACAGTTTTTGCTTTCACTCTTGAGGGGCTGCCAGTTTTTATAGCTGCCATAAGAAACCAATAGTAACCAATAATGCACAAATTCTTTTGCATATGCTCATGTTTTTTACTGTTCAAAACTAACAACCTCATGAAAGTTGAAACTGTTACATAGTTGGGTAGGTAACTGCATGGCAATTTGAGGAGAACTGGAAGTTCTATCAGTAAAAAAGTCAGGGGAAATTTGCCTGGGTTAAGATTCTACCTCTACATCAAAGGATGCAAAAGGATAAAGAAGGTGGGTTTATAGAACTAATCCCAAAATGCAGTCAGTTCCTAAGGAGTCCAAAATTCTAATATTTATTAAATATATTATTTTGTCAGTATAGGCAGTCAGACACAGAAGACTTGGCATGGGTTCTAATTCCCTTCCAACTAAGTAGTAAAAAAGGACTTGCTAACTCTCCCACCCATTTCCAAGGGGAGAGTAGATGTTCTGTGGCTCCTCTGGGTGGCCTCTCCCAGTCTCTACAGAAAGTCATGTTTACTACATGTGACCTCTGTATGCTAGCATGCATCTCAGACCTCTAATTATGTGCCTATTGTAACACTGGATGGAATCTTTCCACTTTCCTTTGCCTCTAAGAGTTTCAAATTAACTGAAGTCACCATACTTCATTGAGAACCAGGTCATAACATTTTGTCTTAAATTATATGACACAACTAGAATTTTAATTTTTCCACGTAAAAAGAGGTTAAAGTCAATCGTTTAATAAAGTGGATCACTAAGAATTTAAGTTCATTGAAGTCAGTCTAAACTATACTCAGCAATATTCCAAATAATTTATTCAGTGTATATTTATCAAGTCCTACCGCATTCTAAGGTGCTCTAAACTTAAGCAGACATAGATTTATGGAGTTCCAGGTCTCATGAGGGAACCAGTACTTCAAAAATTTTGTTCAATTATAAGTTGATATAAGAAGCTGGTGGGGGGGGCAGATGAAAATATATTACTACCATGTTTTCACCATCAAAACTTATGATCTCAGTCCTTCCTTATTGCCTTCATAGAAGACCAAAAGAGAGAAATTGGCAGATTTAGACGACCTTAAAGCAAACTCCAGGAAGTCACCAACAGCATGACCTTTGTAACCAAATCCAGCAACCAGACCTTCACCATTTTCCTCAATAAAATTTAAGCAATCATTGTTAGGTAAAAAGTCTGTGATGTCTTTGCCATTTTTTCCCCACTTTTTTTTAATGGCCACACCCACAGCATATAGAAGTTCCCAGGCCAGGAATTAAATCTGGATCTTTTAACCCACTGTGCAGGGTTGGGAACTGAACCCATGCCTTCACAGCAACCCAAGCACCTGCAGAGGGACTTCCCCTTTTTTTTTTTTTGCAGTGGGATTCTTAACCCACTGCACCACAGCAGGCACTCTGTTTTTGCCACTGTCGATAAATGTGTTTGTCAGTTGGGTCCTGACACACATTCTGGTGGCAGAATTTGTTTGGCTTCCACCCCTACTTTTTCCAGGACAGTTCCCTTTGTATGAAATGCAGCTCCAAAAAGCCTGGTCCTCAGGGTTGTGCCTAAATGCGCTTTCTTGTACTGTTTATCATGACACTTCCGATCTCATCCGTAGCTCCAGAGCTTCCTGTCAGTGCAAAGACCAAGACACTTGCTCATCCTGCTAGTGTCAAAGGCCTGAGCAAAGAGCAGACGCTTTTTAAAAAAATTTGCCTTATTTGACGTAAACCTATTCTCTCATCCCTACTTCCTACCAATTATACCTTGGCTACTTATATTGGTATTTGATATAGAAATTTTAATTTCTAGGAGCCTTACATGGTGAGCTCAATAGTGCAATGTTTAAAATATCAGACTTTGAAGACGGAAGCAGAGGAAGGTCCTGAACTCAGCTCTTCCCATGGACAAAACAAATCTACAACTACACATGGAAAAATATCCTCTGAAAAAGACCTGAAATGGTTGCTTCACAAAAAGGGCAAAAGGTCCACATTGAGATGGGTAGGAGAGGCAGAAATATGGTCTTGCCAAGAACCCCGTGCCCAGCCTGGCAACCCACAATCAGAAGGGATATCACACATCTGGAGCTTCTCTCTGAGGAGCAGGGGGTTCATGCCCCACCTCAGGTACCCTAACCTCTGGGACCTGCAATGGTGACACGAGCCCCTAAAATGCCTGGCTTTGAAAAAGCAAATTTGTAGGAAGCTGAGAAATTTCCCTGAAAGGGCTCACACACAGACTCACTCTCCCCCAGGGACCAGCGCAGAAGCAGCAGTGTGAAAAGTGCCTAGACTATACGGGCAGGAAATTCATTTGATAATCGTAAAGCATCTGCCAGCAGAGCAGAGGCCTACTGGGACCCTCTCTGGGGATGGAGGCACTGGGGGGCAGCGTTTGTTCTCTTCCTCTAACCTGAAGAGTGCCAGCAGGCACACCCTAACCCTGTGCTCTCTCTCTCTCTCCAGCAGTCCTGCAAAAGCTGGCACGTGTGGCCCAGCCTTGGGTTCTCCTACTGACTCGTGAAAGCCGACGGCACACACAGTTCACACAAGGGATGCCCACTGGTTGCCTGGCTTTGGTGGCCAGGAAAGACTGTGTTCCTGGGCCCCACAGGGCTCTCTATAACAATCAGAGAGACAGTTCTTGGCAGGCTACTGCCCCCAGGGCATGGCACACACAACAGACTGAAACACACCCCGAGTCTTTCTGTGAAAAAGGCCTATTTACTTGTCCTGGAGCTTCAGCCTGAGGTGCAGGTTTCAGGTTTGCCATGCATCTAGAAGGAACAGAGGTGCTGCCAGGAAATGCAGGGGAACACCAACGTGCTTTCCCTTGGCCTCATTACAGCTCGCTGGTACCTCTAAGAGCTTATAACACTCGTCTGAAGCCCTGATTTTTTAAGTGTTACCCAGAGAACACCAGATCACATGGACTTACCACCCCAGGCCAGCAAGACTTACGATTACTGTCCCACAGGAGAGTTTATATTAGCATACTTTAAAAGTTGCTGCCTGATGGTCTGGCTTCTAATCAGCTTGAAACTAGGTGCTGACTGAGATCCTTCTTTTAGAATACTGACAGGGTCTTGGCACACCTTCATCAACTGGGACCCATCAAGAACAAATCAGGCTACTTAGACAATCACAAAGATTCAAGAGACAACCAAGAGCTAGGACAAGGTTGAAATAAAAGTTTCTTTTCCTCCACAAGTCCACTCCTTCAAGACTGGGAGAGATACCTGTTTTACCTAGTACACAGAAACAGACCAGAGTCAAGCAAAATGAGGAAACAGAGAAATATGCTCCAATTGAAAGAACAAAATAAAACCTAAGGAAAAAAACCTGAATGAAGTGGAGATAAGTAATTTACCTGATACAGAGTTTTCAGCAATTTTTATAAAAAGGCTTAGGAACCTTGGGAAAAGAATGGGTGAAAAGAGTGAGAACTTCAATAAAGAAAGTATAAGAAAGCACCAAATAGAAGTCACAGAACTTATACTTTTATAGAAAGTATAAGAAAGCACCAAATAGAAGTCACAGAACTAAAGGATACGATAACTAAACTGAAGAATATACTACGGATTCAACAGCAGACTAGATGAAGAAACAGAAAGGATCAGTGACCTAGAATATAAGGAGGTGGACCTCACCCAAGAGAACAGCCAAAAAAAAGAATTTTAAAAAGTGAAGATATCTTAAGGAGCCTAATGGACAAAGTTAAGTGAAATAGTATTACATTATGGGAGTCCCAGAAGGAAAAGAGAGAAGAAAGTGTAAAAATTTATTTGAAGAAATAAAGGCTGAAAATGTCCCTAATCTAGGGTAGAAAATTGACATCCAGATCCAGGAAGCCCAGAAAGTTCCAAGAAAAGATCAACCTAAAAAGATCCATATGGAGACATTACAATTAAAACGTCAAAAATTAAAGATAAAAAGAGAATCTTAAAAGTAACAAGGGAAAAAATATTACATACAAGGGAACCTCCCCCATAAGATAATCAGAAGATTTTTCAGCAGGAACTTTACAGGCCAGAAGGGAATGACATGATATATTCAAAGCGCTAAAAGGGAAAAAAACTCCAACCAAGAACTCTGCATTGCAAGGTTATCATGGAGAATTGAAGAAGAGATAAAGAGGTTTCCAGATAAGGAAAAGTTGAAGGAATTCATCATCACTAAACCTGCCTTATAACAAATGCTAAAGGGACTTCTTCAAGCTGAGAATAAAGGACATTAATCGTTAACGAGAAAATGTATGAAAGTATAAATCTCATAGGTAAAGGTAAATACATCATAGAGGTAGTAGATTAAGCATTTATCAAGCTAGTATGAAGGTTAAAGACAAAAGCAGTAAAAATAACTATAACTACAATAATCAGTTAAACATAACATCAAAAACATAAAAGGTGGAGTGGTTGGTAAAAGTGTAGAGTTTTAGAACTCATTCAAACTTAAGTTGCTACCAATTTAAAATAGACTGTTGTATAACAGTCTATTATATATATAACTTGTGTATATAACTTATATATACAACTTATTTATTAATTGGCTACCATGAGATTCACATATAACATTTAACAGTATCTGAATCTCATCATAACCAACTAATAAATAGATCATCCAAACAGAAAATCAATAAGGCAACATCAACTTTAAACAGTACACTAGACCATATATACTTGATAGATATACATAGAAAGAGATATATGCAAAACATTCTATCCAAAAACCATGGAATATGCATTCTTCTCAAATGCACATGGAAAAATCTCCAGGGTAGATCATATGTTAGGTAACAACAACAACAAAAAAAATCACAATACATTCAAGAAGAATAAAATCACATCAAGCATCTTTTTCAATCACAATAATATGAAACCAGAAATCAATTACAAGCAGAAAATTAGAAAAATCACAAATTTGTGGAGATTAAATAAGTTACTGAACAACCAATGGGCAAGTAAAGAAATAAAAGGAGAAATTTAAAAAATACTTGAGATGAATGAAAATGGAAATACAACTTACCAAATTCTGTGGGATGCAGCAAAAGCAGTTCTAAGAGAGAAGTTCACAGCAATACAGGCCTACCTCAAGAAACAAGAAAAATCTCAAATAAACCACCTAACGTTCCATCTAAAGGACTAGAAACAGAAAAACAAAGCACAAATTTAATAGAAGGAAAGACAAAGAAAGAACAGAGTAGAAATAAATGAAATAGAAACTAAAAAGGCAATAGAAAAGATCAATAAAACTAAGCTGGTTCTTTGAAAAGGTAAACCAAATTGGTAAAAACTGGCTAGACTCACCAAGCAAAAAAAAAAGAGAGGTCTCAAATAAATAAAATAAGAAAAGGGTAAATTACAGCTGATGTCAGAGAAATAGAAAGGATCACAGGAGACTACTATGAACAATTATACACCAACAAATTGGAAAACCTAGAAAAAATAAACTCCTAGAATCTTCCAAGACTGAATGAGGAAGAAACAGAAAATCTGAATAGACCAATTTCTAGAAAGGATATTGAATCCATAATTTAAAACCTTCCAACAAACAAAACTCCAGGACAAGATGGCTTCACCGGTGCATTCTACAAAACACTTAAAGATTTACTAACTATACTTCTCAAACTCTTCCAAAAAATTGAAAAGGAGGGAACACTTCCAAACTTATTTTGAGTCCCTCATTACCCTGATACAAAAGTCAGACAAAAACACCACAAAAAAATGAAATAAAATTAAAGGCCAGTATCCCTGATAAACATAGATGCAAAAATCCTTAACAGAATAATAGCAAACCAAATTCAATAACACATTCAATGGATCATACACCATGGTCCAATGGAATTTATTCCAGGATGAAAGAATGGTTCAAAAAAAAAGAAAACAAGGGAGTTTACTTTGTGGCTTAGTGGTTAACACACCTGACTAGGATCCATGAGGATGGGGGTTCAATTCCTGGCTTCGCTCAGTGGATTAAGGATCTAGTGTTGCCATGAGCCATGGTATAGGCCACAGATGTGGCTTAGATCTGGTGTTGCTGTGGCTGTGGTGTAGGCTGGCAGCTGTAGCTCTGATTTGACTCCTAGACTGGGAACTTCCATAAGTTGCAGGTGTGGCCCTAAAAAAAAAAAAAGCAAACAAAAAATGGTTCGACATTGGCAAGTCAATCAAAGAAATATATGTTAACGAAATGAGAAAAAAATTATATAACCATTTCAATCGATGCAAAAAAAAAGCACTTGTCAATATTCAACATCCATTTATGATCAAAATTCTCAGTAAAGTAGGTACTGAGAATGTACTTCAACATAATAAAAGTCATATATGACATGCCCACAGCTACCCTCATACTCAAAGGTGAAAAGCTAAAAAGCTTTTCCCCTGAGATCAGGAACAAGAGAAAAATGCCCAATCTTGCCACTTTCATTCAACATAGTATTTGAGGTACTAGCCAGAGCAATTTGGCAGGAAAAAGAAATTAAAGCCATCCAAATTGGAAAGGAACAAGTACAATGTCTCTATTGTACATGGTGTGATTTTTAGAAGATAGAAAACACTAAAAATTTCACCAAAAAAAAAACTGTTAGGGAAAATAATTCAGTAAAGTTTTAGGTACAAAATCAACATATAAAAATCTTTTGCATTCCATATAGTAACAAGAAACTATCAGAACAAGAAATTAAGAAAACAATTCCATTTACAACAGCAACAAAAAGAATAAAAAACCTAGGAACAATAAATTTAACCAAGAAAGTGAAAGACCTGTGCTCTGAAAATTATAAACACTAATAAAACAAACTGAAAAAGACAACAAAAAAAGAAAAGACAGTTTATGCTCATGGATTGGAAGAATTAATATTAAAATGTCCATATTACCCAAAGCAATCTACAGATTCGATGCAATCCCTATCAAAATCCCAATGATAATTTTTACAGAAATGGAACAAACAACCCTAAAAATTTGTATGGAACCACAAAAGACCCTGAATAGTGAAAGCAATTTTGAGAAATAAAAACAAACCTGGAGGCATCATGCTCTCTGATTTCAAACTACATTACAAAGCTACAGTAATCAAAACAGTAAGATATTATAAAAACAGATGCATGGAACAGAATAGAGTTCAGAAGTAAATCAACACATACACAGTCAATGAATTTTTGACAAAGGAGGCACAAGTATACAATGAGGAAAGGACAGTTCTTTAATAAATGCTGCTGAGAAAACTAGACAGCCACATACAAAAGAATAAAACTAGAATACTTATACAACACAAAAAAATAACTCTGGATGAATTAAAGACTTGAATGCAAGAACTGAAACCACAAAATCTCTAGAAGAAATCATAGGTAGTAAGTTTCTCAACATAGGTCAGCAATTTTTTTTTATGACTCCAAAAGCAAAAATAAACAATTAGGACATATCAAACTAAAATGAAAACTACTGGGAAAAAAAAGCAACCTACTGAAATGACAGAAAATATTTGTAAATCATATACCTGATAGGGGTTACTATCAGAATGTATAAAGAACTCATATAATAGCATAAAGATAAACAATCCACTTTAAAAATGGACAGAAAATCTGAATAGAAATTTTTCCAGAGAAGACATTCAGATGGCCAACAGACACATGAAAAGATGTTTAACACCACTAATCATCAAGGAAATACAAAGTAAAACCACAATGAGATATCAACTCACATGTATTAGAATGACTACTCTTGAAAAGAAATAACAAGTGTTAGCAAGGATGTGGAGAAAAGGGAACCCTCACGCACTGTTGCGGAAATGTAAATTGGTACAGTCATTATGAAAAACAGTATGGAGGGTCCTCAAAAAATCAAAAATAGAATTATAATATGATACAATTCCACTTCAGGGTATATATCCAAAGAAAACGAAAACAGTATTTGTGTGTATATACACACACACAATGGAATACTAATCAGCCATAAAAAAAGAATGAAATCTTGTCATCTGCAATATGAATAGACCTTGAAGGTAATATGCTTAGTGCAATAAGTGGGAGAAAGACAAATACTGTATAATCTTACTCTTATGTGAAATATAAAATACAAAACAAATGAACAAATAAAACAAAACCCACAGATACGGGGTTATAAGAGAGTAGCGATGGCCTGGGTGGAGGAGTGTTGGAGGTGAGAAAAATGAGTGAAGGAGGTAGAGGTACAGACTTCCAGTTGTGAAACAAATAGGTCATGGAGACGTGGTATGTACTGTGATGACTATAGACAATGGCATTGTAGGGCATATTCAAAGGTTCCTGAGAAAGTAAATCTTGAAAGTTCTCATCATAAGAAAAAAAATGTGCTGTAATTATTTATGGTGACTTACAGTGATTAGATTGTGAGCATTTCACAGTATACACAAGTGTCAAATTAATATGTTCTACACCTGAAACTAATAGAATGTTGTTCTATGTCAATTATACCTCAATTAAAAGAAAAAAAGAATCGGTTTGGGGCTCAGATAGTTCTGAATCCAGTGCTTATTCTACCACTTACTAGCTTCTTTGTGGTCTTGAAAGAAATCCCTTAATTTTTTTGAGCCTCGGTTTCTTCACTTGTAAAACAGAAATACTGATTGATTCTTGGTGACATGCTGAGGACTAAATGAAACAATATTCGTGGTTCCCTTACATATGCCCTTACATGTAGTGAGTGTTAGATAAAAAAGGGGTTTTTGTTGAGAGTTCCAGTGAGCTGAACGTGCATGTGTGCTTGCTAACCAGTATGTCTCTGTTTTAGTGTGATACTATGAAAAGTAAGCCTTGATGGAACCAAAGGGAGCAAAATATCCGAACTAGAGCAAAGAGAGAACTGTGGTTCTGGAAGAAGAGAAATATCAGGAGTCTCTCAGCTAGAGTACTTCTCAAAGTAGATCTTGAGACAAGGAATTGGATGCATGCTGGTTATCCCCAGAAATGATGAGGAAATGGAGAGGATGAAGCAGAGTTGAGGGAAAAGCCAAATAACATACCAGGGGGAGACATAAGATCCCTTCTGTTGAATACAGAACCTCTGAGAAGCATGCTGAGTGTGTCTCAGAACTGGCTGCCTAAAAGATAGGTGGCTGGAATATTTTTCCACAGATGTCTGTCTCTCATGGATTGAGAGCTGCCCTTGAGTGTGTTAACTCCCCCCCACACACACACCTTTCCATGCTAAGCTTGAGGAAGCATTAAACAGGCTTACTCTGAGGCAGAAATTGGGAAGACTTAACAAATATTCCGGAGGCCTGGGCTGGTAAGGAGTTTCTGATTTTAGCTGATGCTACAGCTGAAATCAGAAGGCACCTAAGGGGATGGGAAACATGATTCTAAACATTTCTGCTATAAATAGTCCTCAGAGACCATAAAAATGCATCAAGACAGTGAGAAACTATTATGGACCAAATGTTCTTGTCCTCCCAAAATCCGTATGTTGAAACCACAAGCCCCAATAAGCCTTTCGGAGGTGGTTGCATCTTGAGGGTGGCATCCTCGTGAATAGGACTGGTGCCTTTACAAGGGACTAAAGAAACCAGAGCTCTACCTTCTAGCAGGAAAAGACACAGGTGGCCAC
This sequence comes from Catagonus wagneri, assembly GCA_004024745.2. Classification (NCBI taxonomy): domain Eukaryota; kingdom Metazoa; phylum Chordata; class Mammalia; order Artiodactyla; family Tayassuidae; genus Catagonus; species Catagonus wagneri. The sequence continues at coordinate 7,642,833 of PVHT020000521.1, forward strand.
CTGAGTGCCTGGATGAGGGCTATCACCAAAACCTGACCAAGCTGGTCCTCTCGTCTCTGCCTTCTAGCCTCCAGAACTGAGAGAAATAGTCTTGCTTATAAACCACGCCGTCTCTGGAAGTTTGTCGTGGCAGCCTGAACTCACTCTGACATAAATGATACTAGCAAAAATGAATCCTGGCCCCAAAGATAAATCAGATATCTGGTTTTCTGTTAAGTTTCAGCTTCCATTTTCATGGCAACTAGATTATCGTAAACCAAATTAAATAAAAGTACAAGAACACAGAATCTTTCCTTTCGTGGAAGATCCTACCAGAACCAAAATTACAAGGGCTTTCAACTTAGTCATATACATATATGCATATACATGTGCATCACAGGGTGAAGTCTAACCTTTTCCTTTGTCCTCAGTCTAGTTTTACGTCTCACATGGGGTCACGGGCAGAGGCTCCAGCAGCTCAGACCAGGGTTCCCAGAGCTAAACGGTTGTGCTGAAACTTCAGCTCTGGGAAACAGTGCAGAACCAAGGCTCACGACTCTCAGTTCAAGATGGCGGCAGGCCCTGCGCGGAGACGCCGCGCTCACACTGCATTCTGGGGCCTCAGCCGCACAGCTGAGCCCAAGCTGGGAGAACTCCGCCCACCCTTCGCTGTCCTTCCCACTAAGAACCCAAGGAAAGCAGCCCTACTACCCAGGCCTAAGGAAAGCCTGTGCTCTTAAGAGGCCACTCACCCTTCTTCTTTCTCCCATCCAGGAATAAGGCTTTCCCTTGCTTCTTCTGAATTCGATCTGTTGGCTGCATGACACCAGGCAGAAGGATCCTTGATGGAGACTACCTGGGGAGGATCTGTGATATATGTATATGTAGTCACAATACTGCCACAAAAGGAGAGATGTGGCTTCAGAAAGATAATATGTCCTCATTGCATCATTCAGTTCTCTGTTCCTGTACCACCAAGCACTCCAGTCAGAGCCTGACCAATGTAGGTAAAGCAGACTCCTCAGCCACCTCTCTGAAGTCTCCATTATATTAGTCAAGCAGAAATTACTCTGTGCTGGAAAGGACAAGTCACAGCTTGCCCTGGGAAAATGATGAGGGAAATTAAACTTAGCATTTGTGAGTTTAAAAGTCCTTTGGTTTCGATTTGAAAGGGCAAGTTCATTGCCCTAGTCAGACAGTGAAAGGTAAAATGATTTATAAATGACAATCATTTATAAATAATTAAATTGTCCACTCAAAGCATGGTTGGAATGTCTGTCCAATCAGAGTGCCACCTAGGGTTGCCAGATAAAATGCAAATAGTGATGGGGCATATTTACACTAAAAAAGTATTCATTGTTCATCAGAAATTCAAACTTAAGGGGAATTCTTTAATTTTACTTGTTAAACCTGGTTACTCTAGTGTCATCATCAAATAAAGACAAAGAAAGAGCTGCTCGCTCATTTAAACAAGGCATTTAATGTTCTGGAATGTTGTGCTAAAGGTTCTAGGACTTTCCAGTGGCAGCAACATTTTGATAAATTGACATGTGAATTAACTCAAACAATTTACATATTGTTTCCTTGGGCACATTTCTAAAAACTTTTCAAAGCATTTCAATAATTTATTTTGTCACAACATGGCAATTTGTACATTGGGAAAAAATAACCACCATGATGATAACAGGAAAACTCATTTCAAATAATTCCAAATGAGCTTTCAAAGACTCCTATTTACTTTCGAAGAGTCAAATACGAGTACTTTAAAATGTTTTCATCTGATTCTCCTAAAAATTCTCTCATAAATAAAATTTAAATCAACTTGGAAGCTTCAGAACAGTTCTGCAGAATACTTTGATGAAGAGAAGCATCCAAGAACCACATGCGGAGTCACTTCATCTTAGTTGCAAGATTCTTGTTCCCGCTCACCTTCCAAAACAATTTCAGTCAAGTAGAAATGTTCTGACAATCCTCGCTTAGAATGGCAAATAATCCCTGGCTTTTCATTCATTCACTCATTATCTCTCTAAAAAGAGAATGTGCAGTTACCAGAATTTTATACAATTAGTGCTCCAAGAGTGTTTTAAATGCAAACCTATAAGAGGAAAGTAAAAACAAATCAAAGTTAATTGTGACTGGCTGGAACAAAATGCTTAAATCAATACGAGGGTGGCTCATCTGCTCATCATTTACCCATTACCTGGGAGACGAACACCTCCTGCTGTGCCTGATTTTTGATACAGATTTACCGTTGCCTGCCTTCTCCAGGCACACTCTAAAGGAAGAAGCCCAGCCCTCCTCTCTTTCATTATCTTCTTTGCACTTAATAACCTATGCACTTTTTCTTTTTCTTTTTTTCTTGCTTATGTGTTCTTTGTAAAGGGTCTTGGGAGTGGGTATGCACACAGGAAGACTAGAGAGTTGAAAAACTTTACAAAGAAGCTCAAGGCCTTCCTGCAGAGCAGTACCCATATCTTCCTATGAATTACTGACTTCTCTCAAGGGTCTCCATATTGATTTTGTGAGTTTCAGAAACCCCCCCCCCAAAGAGGACTGCAACTTCCTTCATAAGGCTGCTCTTAAAAACAAAAAACAAAAAAATATACATATAAGGTATTAGACACACACAAAAAAATAATAAAATAAAAAATAAAGACTTCTTGGAGTTCCCATTGTGGCTCAGTGGTAATGAACCCGACTAGTATCCACGAGGATGAAGGTTCGATTCCAGGCCTCGCTTAGTGGTTAAGCATACAGCATTGCCAGGAGCAGTGGTGTAGGTCACATATGCAGCTCGGATCCCACATTGCTGTGGCTGTAGGGCAGGCTGGAGGCTGCAGCTCTAATTAAACCCTTACCTAACCCGGGAACTTCCATATGCCTAGGGTATGACCCTAAAAAGACAAAAAATAAAAAGACTTCTTATTTGTAACAGTGAATATTTTTAATGGAAGGGTAGTCTTAAAACTCAACAGACAGGAGTTCCCGTCGTGGCGCAGTGGTTAACGAATCCGACTAGGAACCATGAGGTTGCGGGTTCGATCCCTGGCCTTGCTCAGTGGGTTAAGGATCCGGCGTTGCCGTGAGCTGTGGTGTAGGTCGCAGACGCGGCTCGGATCCCGCGTTGCTGTGGCTGCGGCGCAGGCCAGTGGCCACAGCTCCGATTAGACCCCTAGCCTGGGAACCTCCACATGCCGTGGGTGCGGCCATAAAATGACAAAAGGCAAAAAAAAAAAAAAAAAAAAAACTCAACAGACAGTGTTCAAAACAACAATGAGCTGTTGGAAACTCTGGCTTTTGAAGGACCTTCATATTCCTAGCCCTCATCAATAGAGTCTAATGTTTTTTGGTTTTTTATGGCCTCACCCTTGGCATATGGAAGGTTCCAGGCCAGGGATTGAATCTGAGCTACAGCTTCAACCTATGCCACCCACTGCACCTGGTGGGAGATTGAACCCACACCTCCAAAATTACTAGTAGTCAAATTCTTAACCCACTGTGCCACATCAGGAACGCTATTAATGGCTGATGTTTCAGGATAAAGACAAACTCGTTTCTAATCCTCTGCTGACTTTCTGCAAATGCCCTTCACCATAGCCAAATATCTAAAAAATTGAATATAAAAGCTATCTGCCACTGAAAGTTAATATGTATCAATTAAACATACGCACCAAATTTAAACATGGCTGGGTAGGATAGTTGTGTTGATAAACTTTTTTCTTCAGTTATCCAAAGGAAAATCTTGCAATTATGTTTGTTTTTTGTTTGTTTGTTTTTTGTCATTTTAGGACCTTACCTGCAGCATGTGGAGGTTCCCAGGCTAGGGGTCTAACAGGAGCTGTAGCTGCCGGCCTACGCCACAGCCACAGCAACACGGGATCCGAGCCGTGTCTGTGACCTTCACCACAGCTCACGGCAATGCCGGATCCTTAACCCACTGAGCAAGGCCAGGGATTGAACCCACAACTTCATGGCTCCTAGTCAGATTCGTTTCCGCTGAGCCACGATGGGAACTCCATGTTTGATTTTTTTTTAATTACTCATGATTTCCAGGGCACTGGCGGGGGGGAGCCAAAAAAACCTTTTGAAATAACTAATTTTTAAAATTCTTTTTGGGGAGTTCCCGTCGTGGCACAGTGGTTAATGAATCCGACTAGGAACCATGAGGTTGCGGGTTCGATCCCTGCCCTTGCTCAGTGGGTTAACGGTCCGGCGTTGCCGTGAGCTGTGGTGTAGGTTGCAGACACGGCTCAGATCCTGCGTTGCTGTGGCTGCGGCGCAGGCCAGTGGCCACTGCTCCGATTAGACCCCTAGCCTGGGAACCTCCACTTGCCACGGGTGCGGCCATAAACCCGCAGCCATAAAATGACAAAAGGCAAAAAAAAAATAAAATTCTTTTTGACAATTAAATGAGTGGCTGCTATCAACATATATTTACTGGCAATTATCTTTTTTTTTTTGGCTTTCTACCTTTTTTTTTTAACTTGTTTACATGGATTACCTAATACAAAAGTATAGAGATGATCATACTTGAATAGCAAATCATAGACTACATTAATTTTTAGCCACATACACCTAAATAGGCTAAATAGGTGAAGGTTAAAAATACTGTTCCCACTTTAAAATTGGAGTATAAATAAAAATGGAAAAACCTAGGAGCACACTGGTACAGCAGGTGGAAAATAGCATAGTGCAAAGGATGACTAAAGGAAAATTGTGATATGTACAAAAAGGAAAAGAATAAGATAAAACTGATAGCCAGTTTTAGCCTTTCAATTGACTGTTGGCATGTGTTCCACCTACCACTTTCTCAATGCATTCTTTTATTATTTTTTTAGGAGAGGATATTCATGACTATAACAATGTTGTAATGATAGTAAGTGTAGAATTCAAGATATGTTTTTTAAAAAGCACCTTTAACCAACATTAAAAAGCCACCAAGGGTAGGGGTGGGGGGTAGTTACCTAGCTCTAGGTTTTATTTAGTGACGGTTCCACTTTTTCACTCACTGCCTGCAAATCAGCATTTTTAGTGGACAAAGAGCTCAGCAGCGGCCTTATGATTGCTTCTTTTCAAATGGTAATGGCTATCCTAACTCCTCTGCCAGGTTTTTCTTACCAGAGCACAAATTGCAGTTTACAAGGCTCTGAGGGAAAAAAAAAAAAAATCTTAGCTGAATATCTTTTTTTTTATTCGACAAACTGACATGTAAATTACCCTTTAAGTGCTCCACTCTAGGGCTCTGATCATCTCCTAATTGTCACAGTCAATTGTAGCCAACAGTCTCTTCAATCCCAAGCGCTTTGACAACAAGCACAAGGATCAAAGCAGAATCAGCTCCCTTCAATATCCTTCTGTTTAGGATGCAACAAAACGTCTGAAAAAGAAAGGTGTAAGGGCATTGCTGTAGAGGAAACTGAGAGTAGCAAGTATTACAATAGTCATTCTCTCCAACTCTAAAATTATGCCATATAAGCTGCCATGATCTTTAATCCATGAACAGAACAAATACATAAACCTCCTGGGCAATTAATATGCTCTTAAGATTATACTAATATTCAAGCTTTACAAACAACACCGTCTCTGTGGCTTAGGAAAACCATGACATAGATATGGGACAGCAATAATTTCACAGCAGCTTCAGCACCAAAAACTATTATCAAACGTATCTATGTTTGATATATTTGAGCATAAATTCCAAAAGCATAGTTTTTATTATTAGATTTGGTGTCAGGATTCACTGCTTTCCCAAACTAAATAGCCCATTAGAAATCCTAGATTTTTTTTTCTTTAATCAACCTAGAAATGTCCAGCTGAAAATGTGCCCCAAAATAAATTTAAAAAGACATAAAAACAAATTTCAGAAGAATGCTGTTTTCCTTAGTAGGAGAACTCTGTCTTTTTTCATTACTGGGAACAAAACTAATTAAAAGTCATTACATGATCTACAAACATGAGTTCTAAATAAGATGTACTTACCAGGATCGATCATCACTTAACAAAATATGAGAATTCTCTTCAGCTATCAAACATCACTGGCTTAAAAAAAAAAGATTATTCATGCTTTTCTCAAAAGATAAAAAATTCATCCTATCAACTATAATAACATAAATAATTTCATGGAAAGAGAAACTCTAATAATAAAATAGTAAATCTATATAAAATAGCCACTTTAAAAATAACCTGAAGGTTGTCAGGGAAGAAAAAAAATGACAAATGGCAAGAAATCAAAAGTGTATGTGACACTACCTCTACAGCTTGTCTCACTGTACCCAGGTATTATGCATATATAGCCTGTAAGGTTACACATTGATTGACAGTCTTCCGCTGCTCAAGAAAAGGACTGAAAAAAAGACACAGCAAATACCCCAGGTTTTCTCTCAGCTACTTTACTCAAGTCCCCCAGAGGGGTTTCCCATCCTCCCCTCAATTTTACCTTGAATTCTCAGGTTTGATTGAAGAGCTTCACCAAAGGGTCTATTACAGATTGAGGAATGATCCATTTCACATCTGAAGCTCCAAAGAGCTACTTGTGAGAAGTCTTTGAGTGCATTTATCTCACATGCGAAGCTTTCTGCAAAATCAATATGGGTATTTTTCAGTTTGACAAGTCAACATGAAATATCACATAATAATAGAAAAACAGAGTTGTACATTTAAACACACCCAATACAGTTGTCTATGACAAAGCTTATAGTTATTACTCATGGATAGCCTTGAGTTTGCCTAATCTAAATTCATTCTGATGGCTGGGCTAACACACACAGAAAGAAACTGACTGGTCACCATATTTCTGGCTCCTCTGGCCTAATTAATCTAGGTTTTGCAGTGAGGGAAGAGAATGGATAGGAATCATGACCTTTGCTTCCAATCTAAGAGTGATATGAGAAGAGGGAAGAAAATAACCAGATGTTTAAAAAAAAAAAAAGAGGAAGGAAGCAGTACAAAGGAGAACTTTTTAAAGAACTTCAAATTAAACTAATTGGCACTAACTGGGCAAAATGGTCACCCAAAGAACAACAACCAAGTCTCAACTCCCACCACCACCATAGCAGCACTAGCAGAATAACTGACATATTTGTGTTGGGCTCTGGCAATCTTTGAGTAAATCCCAGCTCTTTCATTACTTGAAGAAACTTGAGGAACATAATTTAACTTCTCTACATCTCTGGGCTTTTTTAATCTCAAAATGGGATTAAACAGAAGATTTGCCTTAAAGATCTTGTGAAGGTTGAACAAGATGATGCATACAGCACTCCACACATGAAAAACTCAATTATTAGTAACTATTGATGAAATGGTTTACATTTCCTTAAACCTACCCATAAGGTCCCTACGGGTGCCATGTCTACCACTCCCTTGACAATTTCCACATTATTTAATGTCCCCAAGTTGCAGATGACAATTCTAGTCAAAGAGTGCACTCACCATGTTAACTCTGGTGTAGGTTTTAGCAGAAGAGAGCAGCCACTCATATTGTTTTGTCTTAAAAAATGGTCTTCCTCTGACCAGGAAGGATGTCCCTGTCAACCAAGAGAAAGAAAATCAAATGGAGCTTCAATAAAGGAAAAGAATCCAAGAAACCAAATCAGCTGTCTAATTCAAGCAATGAGTGAGGTAAGAGAGATAGCACAGGGTTCTTCTTCATATGCCAATGTTATTATTAATACTGGGGTTATCACCATATTCTCCACCATTGCACCTTATAATAGAGCTTTCAGCATACTGCCACCCAGATTTAAATAGCTCACTATAACTGCTTATTCCTCTCATCCTATTTTCCTGTCACCCATCACTACCTAAGTAATACTAACACACCATCTGTACTTGATTATCTGTGCATGGATCAACTAATTTGTAGATTGTCTGAAACATACTTTTAATTTTAGGTTAACTCTCCCTATCACTCAGAATTAGCCCAGAGTAGGCAAAATATATCAGTTCAGAGACATGAAAATTCTTGTTACTATCAAAATAAGAAAAGTATCTTTAAAAACTTCAGTTGTAGTTTAAAAACTCTTATCCTATATATCAAAGTCAAAAACTAAATATAAATGACTGTATTTGATTAATTCAAAGAACTTAATATATGCAATGTTGTTCATTTTTAGCTACTCTACTGTTCTCCATTACTAAAATTAAGCTATAGCTTTCATTCCAACACCAAATTAAAATATTTTATTAAATACTGATATAGAATTATAAGAACAAGTTGAAACAATTTCCTACTTAAAAGGGTCATTTCCTTAAATTTTTTAAATTTATTTGTTTTGGACTCAAAATACATTTTTAGCAAGGAAACAAGTTTATAAATGATAATTAAATTTCAGATTGACACATAAGAACTTGTATAATGTAAAATGTACCTGAAACATATTAGAAGCAAGACTCTAGTTCATAAGGTCTATAAGTTTAACCTTGTGGAAGCTTACAGAATAGCATCCAACACTGAGTTTCCAAACTTTGGAACATTATCAGGCAAGAGATCTGATAGAAGGATGGAACATCCATGAGTGTGGGTGATCACCATTCTCATTAGCATCATCATTTCAACACCATAGCCATCATTATCCTGCCACATTTTATCCATCCTGCTAGTACACGATAGCTTTGAAGGTGGTGATGGTAGTAGCCAGATGGCTTGATCTCATTATCTTGACTTTTTTAAGTAAGTAGAGGAGACCTGTAGCAGTGTCAGGACCTCATTCGTTCTTTCATTTAAACCTCTTGCATGACGTTAATTTCCCAGGCAGAACGCTGAACATTACTTAAGCACTTTCGCTTAAGCAAATGAAGGTTCTGAGATACCAGTACCCACATTACATCCCCCGCTTCTGGAGTTTAGCTTCTACTGTGGCCACACGAAACTCAATAAGTACAGGGTCTAGAAAAGGGGCTCGTTCAGGACCTGTTAACACACTCCTTGGTATGCCATGCCAGCACTACTTCAACAAAACCACACTATTGAAGTGAATATTTATCTTTCCCAATGGAAAGTAGTTTCCCAACTTCTTTCAATTATTTATGTATTTCAGAAGCTATCCTATTCCTTATCAGTGTTTTCTGCCTTAGTCCTATTTCTGGCTTTGATTTTAATTTTAAGCCTTACCACTCAAAACTATGAAGGAGACCTTCCTTTCATGTACTTCAGGACACCACTAAAAAGTATATCATAGTTCAATTAATAGAAATGCTAAGAACACTCATTCCTGCCTCTTGACCATACTTCCCAGTAAGCACATATTACCCTACAGTTTGCAACTCACCTATATTACCTCTGACCCCATCAAACGTCAATCACAAAACATACACACATCTCACTTCAAAACTGAACTGTTCAGGGCGTGTGGGGGAGGAGGAAAAAGGGGGCTATTATTAAATGGATATTTGATTTTGCAGAGTGAAAATACTCTGGAGCGCTGCTATACGACAGTGTGAATAAGCTTAACACTACAGAACTGTACACTCAAAAGAGTTAAGATGACAAATTTCATATTACATCTTTTACAACAAAAGTTTTTAAATAAAAAAATAATGTATCTGTATAGCACTGGGAACTATGTCTAGTCACTTATGATGGAGCATGATAGATGATAATGTGAGAAAAAGAATGTACATATGTATGTGTGACTGGGTCACCTTGCTGTGTATTAGAAAATTGACAGAACACTATAAATCAGCTATAATGGAAAAAATAAAAATCATTTAAAATAAAAAAATTAATGTAGTGAAACTGCTTGTAAAAACGAGTGCATGAATGTAATAAATAAATACATATATAAATAAATATGAAAACATCTTTTAAAAACTGTGATAAGGGTATGCTAATTTTTAAGTGTTAGGTAGCTAGAGTCCAAGATTTCAGTTCAAATTTCTTTCCTATGAAAATAACACCTGCAAAATCATCTATAAAGTTTTCAAATCCAAACGGACCAGCATACAACATAACATAGGAGAAATTACACGTGAAAATGCAGGTCAAAATTAAATAAATCAATGAAACTTGGATTATAGAATTTCACTTCTCTTCTGAAAGATTCAAACAGTGAAACACAAGAAAACCACCACTCCCAGGTGCTCTGTTCGAGGCTGTAACTACCACACGTTGTTACCGCTTAGAATCTCAAATTTTCACTGAATTTTCGGTGTACCAAGAAGAGTTTGAAGCTCATTAAGACAAAAATACTTGAACCTAACCAGACTAGTTTTCAGTGGTTTCTCTGTTTTTGTGACAGTGATGCCACAGTCTTTTAACACTCACTTTCTCCTGGGTGAATTTTTTTTTTTTTACCATTTTTAAAGTTATGTTACAAAATAAAGATTTTTCAGGATTCAGGGTTATAATCCTTTCTTTAGCAAGTGGAGCAAATTTATACATTTATCCCACACAAAGATAGTTGATGTAAGCTTCAAAAGAAGTAGACAAAACAGGACTACAGAGTAATGGGGGGGAGTTCACGGAAACTAGTGTCTTTACTTCAAAATCGTCCTCATATACACAGAATGAAAGCAATCAAAAGCAAAAGTAGAAAACTACCTTTTGAAAGTAGGGTCCCAGGAGCAAAAAATAATGGATATAGTACCCTGATTCAAATATTTATTAGACTTTTTCCCTGCATATGCACTCTATTACAATCGTTTGATCAACTAATGGTTTGTTTTGGATATTTATTCTTGTAGTGTGCATACTTTATTAGATTAGGGGCAGCTAAACCTTGAAGTCCAGTGTGAATTTGAGGTTTGTAATAGGGCTAATAGTTTTAATAATAATATTTACCCACGACTAACATATCTTGGCACTTATCTGTTTAGAACAACCATACGAGGTGAGCATCAATATCCCTCTGAGATATGAGTAAACTGAGGCTTTGAGAGACTAAATAGCTTGGCAAAAACCACAAGCTAAAGAATGCTGTGCTCTTAACCACAAAGCTCCCCTGTATCTTTAAGAATTGCTATGATTTCAGTGTAGATTCTTCTTCTGCATCATCTATTACAAACTCATTTTTCTTCTTAATAAATGAGTTCCCCCTTGCTTTGGTGATCTCCTATTGTCCAACAGTTTCTGAATGGATAGCACATTACCTTGGACATGGGCTCTTGATTGACTCCATGACTGAACCAAATGCGGTCATTGGTCAATAGGGTCACTGACCAGGTGCAGAAGCTCCCTTTGTTCCACTGCTACCTCCCCGTGTATTCACAAGTGACTGGGATACAGACCATTCACTACAGGCAGCAGCATCCACAATGGCATGTATTTTGAAATCCACTTGAATTCGGGGCTATAATCACTAGCATTTCATGGTATTGCAGAAGACCCTACTACCTTTATGAATACCATAATCAACACCAGTGAAGAACATAAAGACCAGCACCATGGACCATTTCATTTTCCTGCTTCAGATCTGGATCCTTTTCCAGAAGGCAGCTCTTTGCCCCGGTGAACATATCTATGCCATTTCTAGGGAGGACAAAATGGGGGCATGCTCTCACAGGTTACTTGGGGCCAGCCTTAGAATCTAAGAATAGTAAAGCAGGAATCGTAAGGCCTCTCTAGACCATGTGCGATAAAAATGTGGTCCAAAGAAGTGAAATGATTTTTCCAAAGTCATAAGGTAATGAGTGAAGAAGCAGAGACTTTAAACTCCAAGTCCAGTGCGTTTTCCACTTATGAGGCTGCTTTAGACAAAAGGCTCACTACATGTCACTACCTTATTTCACACTTTACGAAGAGTATTTCATATAATCGTTACAACTCTCACAAAAAAAAACTGTTACTTTTCTTAATAAAAAAGATTAAGCAATCTAGCTAACTCACACAGCTAGAAAGTGGCAGCTGTAGGGATCAGCTGTTAACATTTTACTTTTAATATAATGGTCAAATTCCTCAAAAGGAAGAATCCAGGGGGGATCATGACACTAGACAGTGGTGGACTGATGTTGATTTAGAGGAGGAAAAGTTATGAAATTAAGGCCCAGGGATTTTTAAAAAAAAAAAACTAAAATAAAGGTGTTGCATGAACACATTGGTCTTTATTTTCATTTCATTATACCTTGCTTTTTTTCCCAAAAGGATTCAAGTTGCTTTATTAAAAAAGCAAACAAACAAGCTGCAAAGAAACAAAGATGTATTTGATACACCAAGATAAACTAAATTTAAAAGAGATGAATAAAACGAGTCGAAGGAAAAACACAGCGAAATTAAGAGAGACAAAATTCTTGCAAGGAAGTCTAGATACTTGCCTGAGGTAGGCTGTAAATTTGAACCTGAGCTTTCAGACAGGCTATATAAAGAGGGAAACATGATCCATTACAGGAATTGCAGTGTCCCTAAAACAAAGAACAAGCCATTTGTCCGGGAGAGAGACAATTATTCCTGGTTATGAGACCATGGAGAAATTTGTCCCTGTGCTCCTGGAGAAGGCACAGTAGAGACCAGGAAACAGTAACCCCAGCCCTATGCTCCCGCCCCAGAGAGAGATCCACCGCATAGGCCTGTTTATTGCACCTTCCTTCGCGTGTGCACGCGCGTGCGGCCGCAGCATTGCACTCAGCAGAATTCAACCCAGCAGATTTTTGGGGACAACATACTAGTTGTCTCTGGGAAAGAAGAGAAGGAAGGAAAGGACAGTGCTGAGGAGGAAGGATGCTGAACCACGTAGATGCAGAAGCAAGTCCCACACAGACAGCGCTGATGCTAACCCTCTCTCTGCCTTTGCTACAATGCCCAACCCATCCCCACCGCAAGGCATTTGGCTCCCTCCGCTTGCCTCATCCAATCTGACTGACACTTCCTAACCTCTTCAGATGCAGAGGAACGGATCAAAACTGGTGGCTTCTATACCAGACTTGGGTCTCAGTTTGGTCTAGGCGAATGAGTGAAGAATGCAGAGCAGGCCAAGCCAAGCCAAGAGAACCATTTTGACAACAGTGTGCTCACATGTTGTGCCAGATAGAGGCCCACGGTTCCTGAGCTTTGCAGACAGCCCCAGCTGTCAATGGCCAACCTGTATCAGGAGACATTATTCCCATTCATTTATTCAGTCATTCATTGAGTCAACAAATGTTTATTAGTCATTATTATGGTTAGCTGCCCAGAAAGCACAGGTGGGTAAGATATACAGGGCCCCTTCATAATGGACCCTGTGGGTTCTCTTCTACCTGAAGATGCATTGAATTGGACCAGCTCAAGGGGAGAGAGCACGGAGCTGAGGAATTAATCATGAAAACTCTACATCCTGCCTTTTTTCAGAAAAGGCTGTGGGAAAGTTCCTTTGGAAATCTAAAGAGGCTAAAGAGGGCCCTTCTCCTGGGATTAACTAAAGACGGTGGCCTTGCAATCCATTTCAATAGTCCATGCCTTCAGTTGCCTTATCCATCAAGGATGAAACTAACACTTGCAATAAATACTTCATAATGTTCTGGGAAAGGAAAAAAGAGTAAGGTGTGAAAGCTAAAAACACTGAAGAACTATGACATCCAAAATGTGTGCACATTGATAAAAGGGACTTTAAATTGAATATTACCTAGGTACACCTGAGTGTCTGTCATAGTTAAAAGCATGTATTGAGAATATAAAATAATGAAATAAAACTGGGAAATCTGTTCTACCTAAATACCGAACAACTCAATTAATAAAATGTAATGGCCTGCACTGAAGGACTCACTGAATTACAAATATAGCCCTTCTACGATGTCAAAAATATAAATTAAGAGCAGCCTGAAATGGAAGCACCCAGGCACTCTTATCTGTTGATGTCCGAACAGTATGGTTATGTAAGGAGTAAAACATACTTTAAAAGAGTCATTTCACATTATTGAGCGAAGCTCAGAGCACACGAAGAAATAACTCTATTCAAGAGAGCTGTGCCTTCACGTACAGCTCCTCTAACTGAAACTGGAGTTGTCATCTCCCTTCCCCAACACACAAGTTCTACCAAAGGAGTGAAGTTAACTGGAAAACAATGAGCTTTTTGTCTTGGCTGTACAGATCAAACCAATTGTAAGCATTTTCACATAAAGGCGCACATCCCAAGATGCATTGCCCAGCATTATTTACACGAGGTCAGATTCTCACCTTCTTCTCATTCAGATTACCTATCTAGCAGAATGTACTTAAGGATTAGATCCATCACTTTCCAAGTTATCTGTCTGCCTGCCATAACAGATTTCATGGAAAGCAAAGGACTCACTGGATACTTCACTCTATAAGGAAGAATGGCTAGGCATCTGTGTAATGTTTTCTCACCACTCTTTAAAATAGACATAACCTCGTGCTTTTTCCCACTTAGTCTTCTAGAGATGAGGCCATTTAAAGGCTCTGCCAGCCCTATGCACCATTACTTCTAGGGAGGAATTATATCAAAGAGATTAAAATGTACCCATGTTCCACGTTAAGTACAATCATTTTGCTGTAACGTTTTTGAAGGAATTTTTATAATTTTGTTTCTGAAATATTAGGCCTCACGTAATATGCCAAATTTATAATCAGCTATTTCCAAGCCATCATCAAGCACATAGAGGAAGGTTTGCAGTGCGAAAATGTTCAACCTCGAAACTGTTTTCAAATGCAATGACATTTTGATGATACTCTCTTTGAAGCTGACATAATGTTGCATTTTGCTTCTATTTATTAGTCCAGATTTTATACTCTTGTAATTTGCAGCCAATACAATTGTGATCAGACCTTAAATATTTTCCTAGGCCCGTGAAACCTGCAGGCTCTGGAATGCCCTCAGTTCCTAATGAATGAGATGGCCCTGCCCACATCAGCCCCCCAAAGCATCTTTACCAGAGACATAGCACAGAAGTCTCTGGAGCCTGAGCCACCAAAACCCCAACCCAAGGGTTGGGCAATGTGCAACGCTAACTGGTCTTCTCTGGTTGCAATCTGGCACTGGTCCTTCCTCTGGCAAGCAGTCCACAGGCAGATGGAAGAGATACCTCTCCCGAGCACTCAAACCTCTGCAATGTCTGGTGGCTACACTTGGCTCCTTGTTTGAAGCCTTTTTATAGATATATATACATCGCTCTCTCTCTCTCTCTGTCTCTCTCTCTCTCTCTGTCTCTCTTTCTCTCTCTCTCTCTCTCTCTCTCTCTCTCTCTCTCTCTCTATATATATATATATATATATACATTTCAAATAAAATCCTCTTTTAAGGTCCAGCTGAATGTTAGGAAGAATAATATAGAACTGACCACATTCCCACCCACCCACACACAGACACACCCACAAATCATTCAGTGGAAAAACTCTTCAGAAATAAACAGATACAATGCATACCTCTTAACATCTTCAGAATATTCAGTTTTCAGAGGCTTCTTGAAGGAACCATTGCAGCAAATAGCTTCGGTTCCCCACCAGTGATGACCTGTGCTGGGGTTAGAAGTCTCCCAGCCCACTACTCTCAATATGATGGTGATGGCCCCACATCCTTTCCTTTCTTTAAAGGAAAAAGGTCTGAGATAAAAATAGGAACTGTGCAGATAAATACGTCATATAATTTAGAATTCCAGGGAGATTTTTCAATATTTACACTTCTGATTTCCTTGTAGACGTTCTAAAACAAAGGCAACATTAAACCTTAAAGTTAATACCTTACTATGTTTTTATAAGCATCTCCCTAATTCATTTTTTTTTCTCTTTTTTCATTTGACATTAGTTGAGCACCTTCTCTGTGCCAGGTACCATGCTGAACCCTGGTGAAGAAAGTAGACAGAGTCCCCAGGAATAAAGAAGGCAAACTATTGCAACCCATTGTGGTGTGTTATGTAAGTGCTTCCGCATGGCGAATTTAAACCTGTTTTACTAAAATTCAATCCCATCTCTCCTTGTTCTGCCCACGGAGTGGGTAAACAACAGCCAATCACTATCCTCTCTGACATAGCCTTCCTGATACTTGAAATGCTCAAGTTTCTTTTTTTTGCTCAAAATAAACATATTTTTCCACAAAGAAAAGCAGATTATATTTGATGTGTTACAACAAGCCAATATAACTCCTTTGCTGTGTCATCACATTGTCATTGATATGAAAATACAGAATACAAGTTTTCAGTCACATTGAAAGGATAAAGGAAAATATAGTCCCATGTGATCAACCAGTTTCTTAGGCATTAATCTATACACTATTCCTGATAATGCCATTCAAAGAAAATGCATCATAATGGAACAGAAATTGTACATCATTGCACTAGCTGAGAAAAAATAACTAATAGGTCTCTATCCCTTATGACTCATATCAGAGAACTCTGCCCCCAAACAAATAAAGACACACTGTCACTGAACCACATTATTATCCCTTAAGAAGACTATAAAATGTATACATCATTCATTTGTTGACATTGAACTTGTGCCAAAACTATTAAGAGCACATATTAATAGACATCCCAAATGTGCAAGAATGAATATAGAATAAAACACAAAATGAAATTGGTAGCCACTATTAATTTGTCTTTTATAAATGATTAAATAAAGCATATGAAGGAAATAAAAGGACAATAAATGCCCTTTTATCACAAACTAGGGGATTTCTCTTACACCAGGCTTGATCACAACCAGTTTAGAAATATGCATAATTGCCTGTGGTCAACATCATATCACTGCCAGATCACACATTAAACAGATAACCACTATTATTATAAAGCGACTTCCTTGACCTCATATTTTGGTCTGGCTAGGAATTCCTATATTTTCCCAGATCGGCTGTTACACGGTGCCAATCTTGTGCTATGCACGTCAATTTGTACCAGTAGAAGGGACCAGTGCCTAACAGAGCTCACTCTAAAACACACTTAGATGCATATGAAGAGAATAAGTTCAAGAAATATGGTCAGAGTTGTACTTGCAGTGCTTTTTAAAAATCTGAAGTCTATGTGTGTTTTTCTATTATAGCTAAGGTACAGTGTGTGTTATTTGGCAGCTGAATTTGACATGAAAATATAAAAGGTTTGGGCAACCACATATTTGGAAATAGAAATCTTTCCTGAAAACATGGCTTTGGTTTTTAAACACAGCTAAATTTCTGGAAACTTCAATTTGTTAAAGACAGCCAAGACTTCAATCATATTTAACATATTCCTGGGGTTTACATATAGTGTTTCAAAGTAATAAACAACATCTTGTTTGGAGTAGCACGAAGAAAATGAGGCAAGCACTTCTTTAGAGTAAAAGCTCCACTTTTAAAAATAGTTTGGAGACTCATTCTTATGTTGGTGAAATCACAAAACACTATTCAGCAAACAAAACATGATGAGCTCAATTCAAGTCGGTAAACATTTTTAGCTGGCTTCATTTGTAGTGAGAATTTTAATGTAACTATAACTTCAAGAATGCATCCCTTATAATGGAAACTTGAGGGCCAAAACTTTTTTTTAATTGTTAATAAGAACAATGGTGTCAAATTTGCAGTTGAAAATCAGTAGAGATGTGATGACAACAGTAAATTGATTGTTTGAACAATTTTAAAAATCACATTACAGTGCACTAAAATGCATCTGCATTTACTCAGGAGCACTCTCGTTGCAGTGACCAAAAAGCCCCCAGGCCTGATTCAGTAGCAGAAAATAGACTCCTTCTATAAGGTAGGATATATATATATACCTTACTTCCAGCATGTAAAACTTGCAATAAAGCTGTAAATCCTTCATGTGCTTTTGCCTCATTGGTCTAAGGATAATAGTGATGTCTAAAAACTCTTAAGTCACTTAGTAAGAATAACAAGCACTTTTCAACAAGCAGAGCATGATGAGTCAAAATAATACCATCTGAGGAAGGGAAGGCAAAGAGAGCTTTCTCTATGCTCTTTATAAGTCAGGTCAAATTTCACTTAACCATGCTTTTTCCCTGCACACATACTCAGTGAATGGAACATTTGTTATAACAGCTACAGATTCACATCCAGATAATCTATGGCAAGCCAGCTAATAAACATACAAACATCTTGCTCTGTGGTTGATATTCTTTTATTTTGCCTGTGTGTTGTTCCTAATCTTTTTAGATAATAAGTATTTTATTTTTCTCATGGCTGATAGGGAAACCATGGGAATTCATTAAAAAAGCTTAAAAGTCAGTGACATGTTACTCTCTTTTCCACCACCTGTATTCAAAACCTCTGTTGGAGTTTACCTCAGAAGCACAAAGTTCTAGATCAGAGTTTACCTGGCACAGTGCCGGTTTGCATCTCTTTACCTGAAGTAACTATTAGTGACACATCCTTTCAGCCTCAAAACTGTCCCAGTTTGGATGCTAAACTCCATGGCCACCCTTCTTATAAGACAATGGATGGCATCTACCTGATGTGACTTCTAGGGTACCAAGCACGTTTGCCTTGAGTATTTCTCCTACCCAGACAGCACAGAGTCTGAATTCTCCCAGATAGGCTACAAATTCCTTGAGTAACAAGATTGGATTTTTATTTAACTATGTGTAACTAATACAGTGTCAATAGTAGTAGTAGTATCAGTACCAGTACAATACTAGTACAGTGTCAGTACAAGTATAATACTAGCACAGTGTCAGTACAAGTATAATACTAGTACAGTGTCAGTACCAGTATAATACTAGTACAGTGTCAGTACAAGTATAATACTAGTACAGTGTCAGTACAAGTATAATACTAGTACAGTTGTCAGTACAAGTACAATATTAGTACAGTGTCAGTATCAGTACCAAGTCATAGTACTAATACAATCAGTACTGGTACAATACTAGCAATAGTGTCAGTACAAGTATAGTGTCAGTACCAGTACAGTGTCAGTACCAGTACAGCATCAGTACCAGTACAATACTAATGTAGTGTCAATACTAGTACAATACCCGTTCAGTGTCAGTACTAGCACAGTGTCAGTACGAGTACAATACAAATACTAAATAAACGTTATTTTGGTTGAGTGAAGAATCATTCCCTTAGATAACATATTGCCTGCTTTGGGTATCCTCTTTTAAAATATAAATATTCCTAGAAGAAGAAGCATGTACATAAAATTGATAATGACCTTCAAAATCTGACCACTTCTCATCACCTCTACTGTTACTACACTGATCCAGTCTACTATCATCTCTTGCTTAGATTAGTGCCACATCCTTCTCATGGGTCTCTCCGCTGCTATTATTGCTTCCCTGGGGTAAATTCTCAACACAATAGCAAGTGACCTTGTGAAAGCTAAATCAGATGGTGTTACTCCCCATCTAACCATGAGTAAAAGCTAGTCATTACAATGGCCTGCAAGGAACACTGTCAGATTTAGCAAATAAAGATATAAGGGCTCCGGTAAATGAATAGTTTTTAGTACAAGTGTGCTTCAAATAATATTCGGGATATACTTATACTTTAGAAAGTATTTCTTGTTTATTTGAAATTAAAATCTAAATGGGCACCTATATTTTACCTGGCAAACCTTACAAAGGCTTACCTAAGCATAGGTACCCTCAAGTGCATGTGCACATATGCGCACACACAAACATGCAGGCACATGTGCCCACATACACACACACACACACACACACACACACACAGCCCTACCTCGGCCCTCCTCTTCTAATATCCTTCCTTTCCCTGGGCTCCAGCCCAGTGGCATTGACACTAATATCAGGCACAGTTCTGTCTTGGGGCTTTGTGCTGGTTGTTTCCTGTCTAAAAACTTTCCTTGGATACTGCTACCACTCAGTTCCTCACACTCTTCAAAATTGTATGCACCTTCTTCTTTAAAAATTTTATTTATTTTTTTATTAACATACAGTTGATTTACAGTGTTGTGTCAATTTCTGCTGTACAGCATGGTGATCCAGTCATACATATGCATTCTTTTCTTCATACTATCTTCCATCACATTCTATCCCAAGAGATTGGATATAATTCCCTGTGCTGTACAGTAGGACCTCACTGCCCATCCATTCTAAATGTAATAGTTGTATGCACCTTCTTAGTGAAGCTTTTCCTAGCCACCCTACCTAAAATCCCAATCCCTTTCCACTTCCCATCTTCCTTCCCCACTTAAGTTTTTCCATTACTCTTATCATTTCCTAATATATTCTTTTTATTCATTGATTTTGTATGCCTTTGCTCATGCAAGCTCACTGAAAGGAGGAATTTTTGTCAATTCTTCCCTGTGTTGTATCTCTAATGCCTAGAGTGGTCTCTGGCATAGATGGGGTCCCATAAAAAATTATCAAATTAATGAATGATCATTAGTATAATCACATTATTATTGCTATTAACTTAAATTCTATGTAGTCTGCAAAAGACTTGAATAGACATTTCACCAAAGGAGAAATACAAATAGCCAAAAGGCACCTAAAAACATACTCAACATAACTAATATCAGGAGAATGCAATTTGAAACCACAATGAGATACCACTTCAACTCCTTTAGGGTAAATACTATCAAAAGAGGAGAAAATAATGTGTTGAAGAGGATGTAGAGAAGTTGGAACACTTAGGCACTGCTAGTGTAATGTAATGTAAAATGGTGCTGTCAGTATGGAAAACACCATGTCAGTTCCTCAAAACATTAAAAATAGAATTACCCTGTGATCCAGCAATTCCACTTCTGAGTGTATACACAAAAGAACTGAGGGTAGGGTCCTGAAGAGATATTTGTACACCCAGGTTCATGGCAGCATTATTCACAATAGCCAAGTTGGGAAGGCAACCCACGTGTCCATGGATAAATGAATGCTGAACAAAGTCTGGTCTGTATGTATTTATAATGGAATATGAGCCTTCAAAACAAAGGAGATTCTGACAGCTACTACAACATGATGAACCCTGAAGACACTATTCCAAGTGAAACAGGCCAGTCACAAAAAAGCAAACAGCAAGATCCCATTTACGTGAGGTGCCCCGACTAGTCAAATTCATAGAGTCGGAAAGTAGAATGGTGGTTCCCAGGGCCAGCAGTAGGAAGAATGGGAAGTTGTAGTTTAATGGGTATCTGGTTTCAGTTTTGCAAGAAGAAAAGAGTTCAGTAGATTGGTTGCACAACAATGTGAATGAACTTAACACTGATGAACCATATACTTGAAAACAGTTAAGGTAGTTAGTTTCATGTTATGTGTACTTTAACATCAGTAAACCGTTTTAAAAATTGAAATTAATTTATTCATTAGCAAAGTCAATGTAGTCTGAAGATCAAGGCCAGGCATGTTGCATTCCTTTATTATTGAATAATGACAGCAACACAGGCCCTGAGTAACATGACACCCATGTTATAGATGGGACAGTTGAGACCAAAACCCTCAGAACTCAGCAAAGATCATGCTGCCAGCAAGTGGAGGGCTTGGGAGAACAATGACTCAAAACTGTGTTCTGTTCAGTAGTATATTCTGCTTCTCATACTAACATTAATACCTTACTGCATATCCCCATTGTTTTTTCTAGGGACTCCCAACAGTAATTACTGCCATCATCCAGTCACTCATATATGGGTTTGTCTTCATTTTACACCCATTTATCCAGCACTAACTAGGCACTGGGTTAAAAAGACAAGGTCCCTGGCTTGTGTGGTTTACAGTTCAGCAGAGAGAAACAGACATGACAATAAAGGTCCTGGCATGTAATCAGAAATGTAATAGGTTTATAGCCTTCAGTTGGAACCCAAAGGTGGAAAGGATCATACCTTAATCAAGAAAAGGATGAAAGATCCTGCTGTGTAGCACAGGGAACTATATCTGATCACTTGTGATGGAACATGGTGGAAGATAATGTGAGAAAAAGAATGTATATATATGTATAACTGAGTCACTTTGCTGTACAGCAGAAATTGACAGAACATTGTAAATCAACCATAATAAAAAAATTTTCAATCAAAAAAGAAAGAAAGAAAGAAAAAGATGAAGGCAAGCTCTGCCTTCTACACAGTTCTATCCAAGACCAACTCTGATGGAATCAAAGGGGCAGACAAAGTGCTCCTGTGATTTATACAGTGATGACTGACTTTCCTCCTGTTTTTTCATCCTTGCTTCCTAACTTGTTCATTATGAAAATATTCTAGTTTTTCAGTAGGGTATGAAAGTGTGAAAGAGCCAAAGTTAAATATCTGTTTTTCAGAGACGTTTTGGAGTTGCTGTTGTGGCTCGGTGGTTTAAGAACCCGACATAATGGCCTTGAGGATGCTGGCTCGATCCTTGGCTTTGATCAGTGGGTTAAGGATCTGGCATTGCTAAAAGCTGTGGGGTAGGTTGCAGATGTAGCTCCAGTCCTGCATTGCTGTGGCTGTGGCCTAGGCCTGTGGCTGCAACTCCAACTCAACCCTAGCCCGGGAACTTCCATATGTTGCAGGTGCAGCCTTAAAAAGGAAAAAAAAAAGAAGTTTCTGACCTAAAAGAGGAAAGGACCTTTACGAATTTCCAACAACCCACTTAGAGAAAAAAATGGGATGAAATATTAAGTATTGGATAAATTGCTCATCCCAAAAATGAACAAATACCAGGAGAAAAGAGGAAAGTCAATATTTTAAAACTATTTGCCTGACTGACTCACAGCTTACATACTCTAACTCTCAAAATCCTTATAAAAAAAGAAAAAAAACATGAAGATACCTTACAGTATTTTCCAGAGAAATAAATTTTTACATGTTCCCTATGCAAGCAGAGGGTGATAAGATGTAGTGATTCTATTAAAAAAACCTGAAGATAAGACCTAAAAAATTAAAAAGAAAACGTCTACAGAGTCACGTCTAGATATGCCTAGGAGAACTCTGAAAGTGCACACACCAAGGAGTATAAGACCTTGGAAAGATGTGAAAGTCTTTTCACTTATTATTTTATATGATTTTATGAATATACGATGCACTCTGGCATTTCTCAGATAAAAAAAAGAAAACCAGATGAGGCTAACCTTAAAAACTTTCATATATGCATGTTGCAGTATAAAAGAAGGAAGTCCACCACCAGTGACTGTGTTGATTTACATAACAGACCCCTTTATCCATTGTTAATAGGAAGTACTACAGCACAGTGGTTAGAAATGGGGGTTTTTAAGTCAGATAAACTTTAGTTTGAATTTAAGCCTCATCCTCTCTGTCTGTGAGATTGCAAAAATATAGTTTACTCACCCAAAACTTGTGTTTCCATCTGTATAATGGGGATAATAATACCAATCTTTTAGATTAGTTAAGATTTTAGAAGTTAACATTCTGATACATACCAAGGCCTTGGCTAATACAATTCATTATTAGATTTCCAGTTAAGAAAAAAACCTAAACCCTGGTGATTCTACAATGTTAGCTGAATGTAGACATGTAAAATCAGGAACAACAAACTGAAAATAGACTGTAAGGAAAGCCTGGATTTGATAATAAGGCAGCTTAATTACTCAGATATTGATTAGGATAATAATGACACTGTGTATCCTGTTTCTAAAGACATCATGTGCTTGCTTGCCTTTCTAGTTTCCTAAACAAGTCAACAAACTCAAGAGATTGATCTTGAGACTTAACTGTGTCTGATTAAAAATAATAGATGATATTGAAAGCATCTGGTTCAGCAAATGCTCTCAGCACTGAAAAGTCAAAGCACTGGTGTTGCTTTTTAAGAAGACAAACTGCCAAAAAAATAAAAAATGCTTATTGAAATTTCTGAAAGGTAAACTGCTTAACAGAGAGGAATGAGGAGTTACTTTCTAAACAGAGGAGATTCAAATGAAATTTATCACAGTTAAGCACCAAATCAAGACAAGAAAATAAATGTGATACAAATAAAAGTGGTTAAGCAGAGGTTTTAAAAGCAAGCTGTTTGGACAGTTAGTGGAAATCCTTATATGTTTGTGTAATAAAATCACATAAAATAAACAGAAATAACAAGGTTAGGCTAAAAGGAAAATGGCAGGCAATGAACATGAAATCTACAAAATGTTTCAAATAACCCTAACATCTTTCTACAACTGTGAAACTTAGCCTCCTCATTAAAGAAAAAATTTTTAAGTCAGGGTTGGGTTGAGGTGGGGATTTAACAATGGAGGGGCATAGATTGGTCTTGCTGTCTCAGCAAATATTGACATAAAACAATTTTGCTTCCCAGCTTCGTAAAAAAACATTTGAGCGGTGTATACATACCAGAAGAAATAATCACGGGCAGAGAAGTAAAGCTGGCACACTGGCCTTTTATTCCTCTCTTTTCATTAAAGGGATCTAATCATATCTGGGGCGTGGATGCAAAGCTGGCCCAGGATATTAACAGGGGAGGAGATACTGCCATGAAATGAGAGGTCTCCTGCCTCCTCCAAGAAATCTGCACCCACAAACCAACTGTATATAGGCTCTGACTTAAGAGAAAGACAAAACCGAGGAACTGTATCCAGAGTGCCACTTTTGCTATCTGGGAGAAGAGAGAACACTCTAGATGTGCAGAATTTCTTGACCCTGATTTTCTCCCACTCACCCATTAGCACAGATTAGTTTACTCTTCACATTGCCCCCTAGACACTAGGCAGAGAGAGCAAGTGGACTGAAACAGAAACAAGCCTTTGATGAGAATGGGAAGTGGGCTGGGGGAAGGCATGATAAAGCAATAGTATAAGGCATCAGGCCAAGAAAAACAGGTTCTGATGGACATACGGCGTCCATATTTTCCAAACCCAACCTCATGACACATAGCTTGACAAGTATGATTGTACTTGTGGGAAGAACAGGACAGAATATTTACAACCCAAGCGTTGCCCTGAAAAATCTAGGATATATAAACATCACATCCATAAAGGCACTGCAAGTGGGAAGGCTAACATAATCTACTTGAGAATTCTGCACGTGCTGGTCAGCACATGTGAAACCAAGTTTAAGTCACCTCAGCCTCTATTTATTTCCATCACAAACACATTACATATTTTTGACACATTTAGGATCTATATTCCAAAGACCTGCCGTAGGAATAGTAGGTGATATCTGAATGAAATAGATTTTTACAGTTGAGTTGAAGCATGCATAATATCAAATTAGACTGTTTGCCAAGCTTGCCAAATTGGTCTGCCCAAGCCTTCCAGGACTACCAAACTCATCCTGAGATTTTCATGCAACGAAAAAGAGGAAATATTCTCAAAAAAACCTGAGCAATCTGGCACACAGCTTTCAGATTAGGCTCTACAAAGTTTTTCAGAAAGAAAATTCAAAGTTGTGCCTTTTTTTCTTGCCTTACACCCATTTAATTACTCGCATATGAGAGTCATTGTTTCTTATACGACCCCCTCCCCAAATACTTTAGTGAAAGCTTCTTGTAGAAAGAAAAACAAAGGTCAGTAACCTAATACCCCCAAGCAACCCTACAACAACAAACCAGGGAGGGGAAAAAAAAGTGAAGAAATGCTCTGGATGGGAAAAAGATCTTTGTTCGTTTACTCTTTCAGCGATGAATAAATGTTATGATTCTGCCAATAACTCCGGATTGATAGTGTGCCCAACTTTTAAAGAATATCTAAGGAGATCCCATAAAAGATGAGAAGAATATTTTATGTGAGATCAGAAGCTTTTTAAGGACTAGAAACATATCAAACACAATACATCATGTTTGTCATGGCACCGTAGAAACTTCAAGCAGGAAAATGTCTGGGGATCGCCTAGGAAAGGGAAAGCCCCTCTCTCACATGAGGAAACTAAGGCACATCATCATGTCCAAGGTTAACCAGCCAGCTGCAACTCAGTCAAGGCAAAACCCCATCTCTTGCAGAGTTTACGGATGAGCTTACTCATCTGTAAAACAAGGGTGCCGAACTTCGAGGTCAGTGCCAGCCGGAACATCCTGCAATGCTGCATTGATTGATTGCTTTGTAATCTACTTATTTGTATTTTGGCTCTTAAATAAAGGTAAGGCTGCCAGGTTTGACATATTTCTAGCCCTTAGAAAGCTGACCTGACAGTAAAGCCCTTCCAAAACATTTATAGAGACAATGTTCAGAACAATTTGCAGAATTTAATAAGGTGAAGCACAGGGTAGTTACAGGCAGCCAACCTGAGTGGATGCAGGCAAGGGAGGTATTATTTTTTTTTAATTTTCAAGATGTCACTGACAAGGGAGACATATGCCAAATGCTAACATAGTCCTCTATTGAATTAAAAAAACAAAAACAAAAACCTTGAAAAAGGCATGAAGAGCAATGAAGAACATGACATGAATGAGTGAAACATCAAAATCAAATATTGAGAATGAGAAAATACATTGATGAAAATTATTTGAAGGTTAAAGTTATCTGATGCATTTTCTTTTCTACCTATACATGCCCCCAAAACCTGGCCATCTAGATGGTTTCTAATATTTAATAGCCTACTATAAATCCTGGAAAGATACTTTGAAATCAGAGTATACAAATCAGTATAAAATCAGGGTATACTTTTTTAAAAAATCTTCTGTACTTGTCATAATGTTTCTTGCTTATCTTTACCATGGACTCTTAACATTATTTCATACAGTGCTATGGTAGAATTTATACATAAAAGAAAAAAATGACTATATGGCATAAATGTTGAATGGATGACCAAACTGTTAAATGCAGGAATAGCCAACGTATTGCTATCTAAAAAAAGTCAATCAGGTGTAGCAAACCTTACATATTTTATAGGTAAGATGATTTAAAACACAATAAGACAGTAAATAGAACATTATTTTAGGGTCATAGAGGGCTTTTTCGATTTTACATAGGTTAACCAAATGTCATCACCACCCAAATCATTACTGGAGGCAATTAAGAAAATCAAAAGTACTTGGAAAAAATTGTTAGGAAGTCTGGTTGCCTGGTTATCTGACTGACTTCTCATCCTGTCAGATAACCAGGTGAACTTGCAGATCTATAATGCATTTCCCTACCTTGATAGAAGTACCAACACTGTGCATTTAGACTTGATTTTGAGCTCATCACTTATTAGTTGTTTGTTCTTGAACAAATTACTTAACTTTTTGGTGATTGTTTCATTTGTCCAAAGCAATAATGTCTCACTCATTAGATTCTTACGATGATTAAATCAGATAGTATCTCCGAAATAGCTGTCATGGTATATGGCACATAGGAAGCATCCAGTGAATGGAAGTAGTTTTATTATTAGTAGTAAGAAGAGTAGTAATGGTACTTACTATGTCTTTCTTATTATGGCATGTTGTTGTGAAATCAACACAGGTTTTGGATTGAAAGAGAGCTTAATTTGAAGCCAGACTCTGTGCTTAATGGTTGGCTGACAAGATATTTCCTCTGGTTTCATTTCTTCAAAGACCATAACACCTTATTCTTACTATTTTCTAAAGTAAATAAATAAATAAATGAGATAATACATGTTAACGCTACCTGGTACCTGGCACAATGGCAATAATCATAAAGAAATGTTAGTTCCTAACACTCTTTGTCTCCAAAACTCCATTCATTCCATTATCCATTCATTCACAAGCATTACTGAACCTGGGCATTGTGCCCTGCAAATACAAAAGGAATAAAACTGTCCATCCTAGTTTCAAGAAGATGGTAAGGGAGCAGAGAAAGAGGTTATAGGATATGTGACAAATAATTTAAGGGAGGTGTAAATCAGTCCATGGTAGCACAAAAGAGAAAAGCATAACATTTTCTTGAAAAGTCTAGTAGCCACCTACAGAATGGCTACAATCAAACAAAAACAACACCAGGAAATAACAAGTGGTTGACAAGGATGTGGAGAAACTGGAACCATCATGCATTGCTCATGGAATATAAAATAATACAGCTGCTGTGGAAAATAGTTTGGCAATTCCTCAAAAAGTGAGGCATAGAATTGACACTGAGCAATTTCACTCCTAGGTACATCGCCAAAAAAGCTGAAAACAGATCTTCAAACAAACATTTGCACACAAATGTTCAGTAGCACTGCACTATTCACTATTCACAATCACCAAAATGTGGAAACAACCCAAGTGTCCATCAGTAGATGAATGGATAAGCAAAGGATGTCTAACCCCATAATGGAATACTACTCAGCCAACATAAGGAATGATGCAAGCTACAATGTAGGTGAACTTTGAAAACATTGTTACATGAAAACCATCAGTGTCAAAGACCATGTATTATGTGATTCCATTTATATGAAATGTCCAGAATAGGCAAACCCAAAGAGACAGAAAGCAGATTAGTGGTTGATTTGGGCTGAGGAGAAAGGAATGGTAACTAAAGGATACAAGAGTTCTCTTTCCAGTGATGAAAATATTCTAAAGTTAACTCCGGTGATGGCTTCACATATCTATGAATATACTAACAACCACTGAATTGAAGGCTTTAAAAGGGGTCAATTGTATGCTATGTGAATTATATATAAATAAGGCTATGTTCAAAAGAGAGAGATAAGCTAAAAAATGAAATATTAAAACACACACACAATGTCCTAGGAGTTTGGACACATTCTGCTAGATCCCATATATATAGTATCTTAGTCTATTAGTGACCATTCCCATGCTGGAGGGGATTAAAAAAAAAAATAAACCTAAATAAGTGTGTGTCAGGTAGAAAAAGTAAGAAGGGAACGACGCATCCAAAGCCAGAGGCAGTGCATGGCGCTAGCATGGTCTGAATCATGGAAGCGTCAAGAGGGAGCTGGGACATGGGGACGCTGGCAGGACAGCAATACAGAGTTGACAGTAGTTGATACAGAGCACAGCAGTGGCCTGGAAAGCAGGCTTCAGTGTGAGCCCCATAACTCAATGGGTATATGTGCAGGCAAGTCTATGATCTTTCTTAAGCATCCTTTTCCTGTAAAATGATAATAAACACCATGCCCCCACCCCAAAAAGATTTCAAGGGCTTAGTGAAACAAGCTAGGTAAAGTATATAGTCAGAGCCTAGCAAACAGTATGCAGTCAGTAAGCATTACGTCCCTGAGCCTATAGGAAGCCAAAAGAGTTCAAAATGAGAACTTTCCAGTTATCAACAAAATGTTATAGATGGTGATAAAGGTTTCAAGTTTTTTGAACTTTTGAGTAATTTACACACATTACTACTAATTTAACTTCCTCTGATACATCAAGAAATACAAATTTTTAAAAAAATTTCTAGGAGTTCCCGTTGTGGCTCAGTGCTTAACGAATCCGACTAGGAACCATGAGGTCGCGGGTTTGATCCCTGGCCTTGCTCAGTGGGTTAAGGATCTGGCGTTGCCGTGAGTTGTGGTGGAGGCTACAGACGCGGCTCGGATCCCGCGTTGCTGTGGCTGTGGTGAAGGCCAGCGGCTACAGCTCCTGTTACACCCCTAGCCTGGGAACCTCCACATGCCGCAGGTGCGGCCCTAGATAAGGCAAAAAGACAAAAAAAAAAATTTCTAGAGAATTTGGGTAAATGTTTCTTAGACTAATGATACTGATCTGGCCTCAGTAGCTCAAGCTCAGCCGTAAAAATACCAAGTTCCTTTTAAGATGATATTCTAATTAAATATCCCAGATTTTATCGTAGGTACATACTGTCCAATGTGGGAAGAGCTAATTCAACCAAGAACATTTTAACCTGTAAATAATAAATTCTCAGAAGCCAAAATATCCATTTACACCTGTAAATAGAAAATCAATTTAATGCAAATTGTTAAATAATAAGACCAGTGGGCAATGAACCATACTAAACACATCATATGAAATGGATCAGTCATGCAGCATGGTGACCAGGAAAGAAATCTGTGACATATTCTGTAGCTAAATGCTATGTGTTTACACATGCACACACACTCACATGCACACGCACACAACAAGATGCTACCACCGAGACACAGCATGCATGTGAAAGATGGAGAAATTCTGAATGAGTAGCTGGTTACATTCCTCTGTGTTTAAAATCTCTTGGTCACTTTCCATGGGATCACCTAACCATGAAGAATGCTATTTTATACGGTGCTTGGCAGAGCAGTTGTTAGGAAGGGAAATAGAGCAAATGGCTTTGTCGAAGCTAAAACTCATTAGGATAGGGACTCAGACATGCTCTTTATTGAGACCTCCTTCTTGAGAAAGTTCAGACAGCACCATCCACAAATTTAAAATCAGCAAAATACACAAAATACTTACAAAATTCCTCTAATTGCAAGGCACACAAGGTTAAAATAACTCAATATAGATAATTTTTTCCTACCTGAATCTGGGCAAGAGGATATGGCTTAGGCTCCAGAGGTGTCGGAGCTCATTCAACGTGGTAGATGCAGAATGCATCTTACAGCGCGTCAAGAGAGCAAGGGACTTGGAAGGAAAAAGTTCAGAAGAAAATTAATTTTATTTTTAAGTATTTTCCACCTCTTTTTTTTTTTTTAATATAATAAACCATCATGCATCTGAGCTTGGAAACAACTTAAAAAAAAAAAAAATCACGGAGTTCCTAGTAGTGGCTCAGCGGTAATAAACCCAGCTGGTATCCAGGAGGACACGGGTTCAGATCCCTGGTCTCGCTTAGTGGGTTAAAGATCCAGCGTTGCCGAGAGCTGTGGTGGTGTAGGTCATAGATGCAGCTCAGATCCCGTTGCTGTGGCTGTGATATAGGCTGGCAGCTGTAGCTCTGATTCGACCACTTGGGAACTTCCATGTGCCATGGGTGAGGCCCTAAAATAAAATAAAAAATAAAAAAAATCACATGGATCATCTTTCACCATAGTCACCAAGGCACTGACACCCAAACACAGACTACTTTAACAAGAGAGCAAAATCCTTAATGCTAACGAAACACTTTGCTAAGTTCCCAGTCTGAAAAGTATGCAGACCAAAAAGCTCAACAAATCAGGGGGGGGGGGCAAATTCCTTTTTTTTTTTTTTTTCCACAAACAGTGTTTGTGAAATACCATTTGCCTGGTGCTGAAAGATTTCACATGAAGTGGGACCTTCAGGGCTAAAACCAGGGAATGCCAGGGTGAATCGGGGCAAGATGGTTACCTTAAATGTTTATCAACAAGATAAAACTGATGTACAGACTCTACACACACATCAAATCAACACAAATATGTTGAAATAGCCTTAAAATAATGGCATTCAAAAATGAAAATGAAGGAGTGGCACAGGCGGTTATGAACCCAACAGCAGCGGCTCAGGTTGCTATGGAAGCCCGGATTCGATCCTCAGCCTTGTGCAGTGGGTTAAAGGAACTGGCATTGTCACAGCTGCAGCATAAGTTACAGCTGAAGTTCATGTTCCATCCCTAGCCTGGGAACTAACATATGCTGTGGGTACAGCTTTTTAAAAAAAAACAAAAAGAAGAAGAAAGAAAAGAGAAAAAGAAAGAGAGCAAGGAAGGAAGGAAGGAAGGAAGGAAGGGAGGAAGGAAGGAAGGAAGGAAAAGGTAAAATATTCAGCTAAATTATATACTAATTAACCGTTAATTCTCCTCAGCACTCTTTAGTTATTTCCACTTCTTTGCCCTTCAATCAAATCTTAAAGGAAGTTTTCAGGGGTATTTTCCAATCAGAAGGTCCCACAGTTAAGCAAAGAACTCCCCCAAGCTCATTGGTCCTCAGCCATTTGGAAAGTTATAAAAAAAAAGTTTTTAATGTAAAATCATTTCCTCACTGATTCAGAGAATTGACTCAATATTTTGAATAACTCAGGTCAAGTTTATGCCTGAAGTATTGATATAATTAAGGAATTAAAAATATTATCTGGAATATGGCTTCAACCCAACCAAAATAAAACATCAGATCCTTTTCTTTATTACATCATTTGAGCTTAGCATTTTCTTCATGCTAAGAAATCTGTTAATGAGAATAATGCAGCAAAAGAAAATGTTTATATTTGCCCACCTTAAACACTCTCCACTGTTGTCTTCACATCTTTAAAAAAGATTAAAACATAGATTAGTAAAAGAACAGTTATTTCTTTTTTAAATTTTTTATTATAGTTGATGTACAATGCCCTGTCAATCTCTGCTGTACGGAACAGTTGTTTCTTTCTAAATTCATTGTAAGTTTGTATTCTCAGCTGATTTTTTTCCAAATTTCCAATGCTATCAGCTGAAAATACTGTATTATTGAATATTTTATTTAATTAATTAAGAAGTCGCAATAAAGTAGGACTACTTCATCCAAAGATCCCTCAGCATATGGAAAATACTGCAAATTACCAAATAAGTCCATTGAGTGAAACATAAAGAAAAAAGGAGTTTAAGAGACAGCTGGACGTGTTTATGTGAGCAAAAGGGGTTGGAAGATATGCTGACAACACGGAGAGGTGTGTTGCAATAAACTTGAAGGAGACAGGCCATTGGGCCAACCAGCTCTTTTCTATCCAGGATTTCCTTATGTTCTCATTAGCGTCTCACATCTGGACAGCTGTGTTATTCAAATTTGGCCCTAAATTTCAGTCAATGAAAGAGTTTCATGTCTTGATTTCATTCTTCCTTTCCATATTAAATACACAAACACAGGTTCATAACACACACACACACACACACACACACACACACACACACAAAGTTTCAATTTTGGTTCAAGGAAGCATTATATTTCACCTCCCCTCATCAGATTTTTGTGACTCAAGGCCAAGAAGAGGGAAAGGTTTTGTGAACAAGCTTGTTCTGATCATGTCCACCTCTGTCTGATACGAGTACATGTTCATGGCACCTCACTTTCATAAATACAACATTCTAAACAGTTCTTTGAATGGCCACCTTTAGAACTGAGTTAGGCCTCAAGCTTCTATAACTGAGCTTCTTGGGTAGAAAAAAAAATGCTTTACGGGTTAGAGGAAAAGGGCAGTTCTCTTCATTGCTTTATCTTCCCTCATCTTTAAAAATATGTGGCTAGAAAAGATTTTGTACAGGATTGGTTAGAAGCCAAGAGTTTCACTGACCCTTTTAGTCATTGCAGTTTCACATTTCTTGCCTCAGGAACTGGTTGAGTTTTTGAACGCATTCACATTTTAATTTGTAAGATGTGAGCATAACCTGAATCTGAATGTAAATACCAAACACCTGCAGTAACACTTCATAATTAACAAGCACTTGGATCCCCACTGCCTTGTTTGCCCTAAATCATGATCCTATTATCTTGGTGCTATTATCTTGGTGCTGTTATCTTATATTTGCAGATGTAGAAACTGAGGCCCCCCAAAGTTAAGTGATGTGGCCCAAATCACTTGCCCAAGTATAAGTATAAAACAGAGGGATGAGAATGAACTTAAATTCAAACAGAAAGTAACATTCCACTTTTAATGTGATTTTTTTTTATATTACTGCGCCTGCAGCATACGGAAGTCCCCAGGCCAGGGACTGAGTCTGAGCCATAGCTGTGACTTACACCACAGTTACAGCAACACGGGATCCTTTAAACCGTTGCGCCAGGCTGGGTATCGAACCCACACCTCCATGGCAACCTCAGATGCTACAGTCAAATTCTTAACTTACTTTGCTATAGCAAGAACTCTAACGTAATTTTTTTTTAAATAAAGTTAAGCAAAAACATAAACAATTGATGAGCTTATGCCTAGGGTCCATTTCTAAAGACCAAATCCATTACATGGTAATAAGACATGCGTGTGTGCTACTTAGTTAACACAAGTAAAGAGTAAAGGTGCTTAAAGAAATAAAAATTACATATTTGCTAATTAAAAACCTCCTTATACTTTTATTACAATTTTTTTCTGTTTTAGGTTAAAAAAAGTACAACCATTAAGATCGATACAGAAATCAAAATATTAAACTTACTTGTTTACACTTGTTTTAACTTCAAGCATCATACTTTTTGCAGCAAAAACCCAAAGCTTTACCTATATACTAGTGAACTGACAATTACCGAAAATAATATTCTCCTAACAAAAGCAAAATCCACATTCAAATGTATTAACTATTCTTTATTTATTTATTTATTTATTTATTTATTTAGTCTTTTGTCTTTTGAGGGCCACACCCACGGCATATGGAGGTTCCCAGGCCAGGGGCTGAATTGGAGCTGTAGCTGCTGGCCTACAACACGGCCTCAGCAACACGGCATCCAAGCCACAACTGCGACCTACACCAGCCCATGGCAACACCAGAGCAAGGCCAGGGATGGAACCTGCACCCTCATGGATACTAGTCGGGTTCACTAACCACTGAGCCACAATGGGAACTCCTGTATTAACTATTCATGTTGCAAACAAAAGCCTTAGCCAACATTTGAGCAGAGCAGATATTATTGGAATACAAACAAATAGAGGATGGAGAGAGGTGGTAGGAAGACAGCGTTGAGAAGAGAGAGGGCTGCTACACAGACTTTGGCCCCTAGGGAGGACCCAGCCCCCTAAAGTTCCCTAAGAGCATCCCTCAAACCTCCAGCTCCTTCAGCATGATCACTGTCTCTGCTGTGGTGCCCACTTCACACTTTGGTTCTCTCCTGGAGCAAGACCCCCAGTTTGAAGGTGCCCCCTGATAATCTATCTAGCCCTTGCTCATGTCCTCCTATCAGAGGCTAGAGCCTGTGGATGAGACCCAGCAGCTGATCTGGGTGCTATTACAACCGAAGCAGAACCCCCAGAAAGAAAGAGACACTGCCTCATGCTTGGCACCCCCACCCCGGAATGAACCCTGGATTTTGAGGTCAGTCTCCTGAGAGCTTTAGGCACCAGAACCCTCTAACTATTGTCACTAGAATGTGGGCCTCCCTCCCTCAAGCTCTGACACTAGGATTTCTTCCCTCTCCTCCCAGCCTGCTCTGAGGCCCTAAGGTGCCTTTAGCCCAGCCTGGAAGGGTTAAAACATGTCACATGTGATTTAAACTAATTTCATTGGTGACATGGATTTCAAAGACCTGACCTATTGTGCATTAGGAAGATCTACTCTCATCTTCACTTTATTTTGTAGCTATCATTTGGCTAGATGGCCTGCCTTCTACACTCCTAATAGCAATCATCACATACAGTCTGTCCTTCCTGGCAGCCTGTAAGGAAGGGGTCTTTCATCCCTGCCCCAGCCTTATTCCTAGCATGGCATGCAGCACATAGTAGGAATTAAGAAGCATTTGCTGAACGAATACACATAAGATACATGTGTATTTATCAAGCAACCCATTAGCTTAGGAAATGAGGTTCTCCATCACATATTTGATTTATTAATTGGCTAATAATACAGATGTACTGGACAGCACATTTACATGATTTCATATTTACATTATATTGTAAACCACAAATACATCAGATAATATATTTTTATCTACCATTTTAACATAGATGACACTTTCCTCCCTTCAAAAGAGTTCTGCTAAATTTGCTTTATTAAATCCTGAACGAAGAGAAATGAAAGACAGCCTCTTACTGGAAGCAGCCCTTCATTCAACAAGAACTTCATTTAGAACTCTAAGAAACATACATTTTCTTGGAACTCACATTTATCAGAAAAAAATTATGGAAAATTGTAGATGACATTCAGAAAGTTCATTACACTTACTAAAACTAAGAATTACATGACTTTACAGCAAAAGGAACAAGTTATTATTTTTATTTTCTTTTTTGGTTACACCCGTGGCATATGGAAGTTCCTGAGCCAGGGATCAAACCCGAGTCAGAGCTGAGACCTATGCAATATAGGATCCTTAACCCACTGTACCCAGCTAGGAATCAAATCGACGCCTCCACAGGAAGAAGGCAGATCATTAACCCTCTGCTCCACAGAGGGAACTCCCTTTTTTTGGAGGGAGAGGAGAACAAATTATTTTTAAAATATTCAGTCTCTATATGACCCCTACTGCCCCTACTCTCCCATCTCAAATAAACCAAATTAATTTTCCAGTTTCACTCCAGAATTACTCTCATGAATGACTCTGTTTATGATTTGGTGTCTTTGTGTGCTAAAGACAAGTGACAGACCAGTTACAAAAAAGAGAAGAAAAAAAATTCCTTCTGATGTTCTCTTAAAACCAATGCTTCCTTTCTACTACACCTATATATATGTATGCACATGTATAAGGACCAAAGAGAGTCACAAGACACTGGGTTCAGATTCTACTTTGATGGTGGTTCCATGTAACCCTGAGCTGGTCCTTTCAACCTCCTATTTCCTCTTCTGTCAAATAAAAATAGTAAGATTTGCCCTTTACCTATTTCACAAAGATGTTTCTATATCTGAATCATACTTGGAACTTCCAAAATAAATTTGATTATTTTGTCTTACTCCATCAAAATTGTAATTTCCTGCTTTCCCAAATTGGGCATAAAAATATTTGCCAATCTTGAAAGTTTATTGCAAGGATCAAGTAAGATAATGCATATGCAAAAGCTATGAAATTTGAAAATGTTTATATGTGAAAGGTCTTGTTATTTTTTGTTTGGTTTTGGTTTTGGGTTTTTTGTTATTTTAATATTTTTGCAAATGCTTATCTAAACTAAATGCAAGTTATTAAAAAATGCAATGTGACATTTCCAACTTTTGGGTCTCCTATTAATATGAAGCATTGAAGGCCTTCCTGTGGCTAAAGGTGTTATCAGTAGTACATGAGTATGTTTGAAGTTCTTTTTTCAGTGATGAAAATCAGTTTATACCATGACTTTCATATTCAGTTGAAAAAGTATTTTTCGGTGTGCACTCTATGTCAGATACTTACCAAGAGTTGGGAATACTTAGTTAGCTCAGGTTCCTATAACAAAATACTATAGACAGGGTAGAGTTTAAAAAAAAATGCACATTTGTCATGGTTTTGAAAGCTAGGAAGCCTAAGATCAAGGTGCCAGCAGATTCAGTTCAGAGTGAGAACTGGCTTCCTGGCTTGTGGACAGCCATCTTCTTGCTGAACCCTGGCATGGACTTTCCTCAGTGCATGCCCAAGGAAAAAGCAAGAACACTATAAGAACACTAATCCCATCATGGAGTCCCACCCTCTTGACCTCATCTAAACCTAATTTTCTCCTACAGGCCCCTCCTCCAAATACCATCACATTGAAGGTCAGGACTTCAATAAATTAATTTTGGGGGACACAACATTCAGCCCATCATTGGGTATAAAGTTGAAGAAGACAGTGTCCTTGACCTCATGTAGGCCTTATTGCAGTTGAAAGAAGACATAAAGGAATGACCTCAATGTAGAGTGTTTAGTACTACGAGGACACAGAAGGGCCTGCCTTGGATTTCCAGGAGGAAATGACACGCGAGCTGAGTTAAAGAATGAATGGAGACATCAGCCAGATAAGGGGGCAAGCAAGGGTATTGCCGGTAGAGTAAATAGCACAGGCAAAGACCCTTACAGGGGAAGCAGCATGGTTTGTTCAGGGAAATATGCAATCAATATTATAAAAGTGTAATGTACCATGTGGTGGAAAAGGGGGATGAAGAAAAGAAAATATTCCATTCTCATGTGCTTTGCTGAAGAACCTGTGGTTTACGGCACTGGCACTATGCTTCTACATGAGAATATTCAAACCCTGGGGACAGGCAAGATTATCATGGCTCAGCTTCTTGGATCGATTTTACCCAAAACTATGGGAAAGAAACAAAGTTGAAGTTGAAGTACTATTATTTCAAAACAATATTTGTAAATATTAGAACACCCATCCTTAGGGGTTACCTGGGCTTGAGTTGCACAGCAAGTATGTGATGGGGAACCACTGATGGCTTTTATGCTCAGCAGGGACACAATCAGACTTATGTTCTAGATCAATCACTCACTCTGGTGAGGGTGAGGAGAATAGATATGAGGTAGGAAAGACTGCAAACAGGAAAGGCAATTAGTAGGTGGGCGTGGTCTTTCAGGAAAGAGATGCAGAGTAGCTGAAACAGGGTAGGGATGTAAGCGTGAAGGGTTCGAGGAATTTGAGCACATTTGAGGAACTTGTGGATGTAAGATCATCAGCACTTACTGAATGGTTCAACATGGACATTAAGAGAAAGAGCGGAGCCAGGGTTTGGGCTTGGGAGACTGGATGGGCAGTGATATTCTTTCAAGCTGGTGAACATGGGATAAAGTGAAAAATTAGAAGATTACAGCTCTGCCTTTGAAACTGTACCTTTCCACATACCCATGGAACTCCAGGTGAAGATGCTCAGAATTCATGCTCATGGTCTTTGATTCTCCTTGTGAAATACTTTAAGCATTTGCAAAAGTGGTCAAAGTTAGTGGGACGTTTTGCTTTATCTTCTTCACAACTTTCAGTAACCATGTCTAGAGTTCATACGTGACCTAGTCTGGGCTCCTTCACTGTTTTCCTTGATGCCTGTCAACCCCTACAACAGAGTAGAAACTACACGGTCACTTTCCTAGAGAAGCATCAACCCACCAGTTCTGTTTAGTCCCTCAACTATCTAACATTTTGAATGACAGGATGACTGCTGATAAACAAATAACCCAGAAGAAACCCCATTACAATATCACCCACCAAGCCATTAGCTTCTGAGTCCCTATTTCTGAACTTCAGTTCACCTCCAAAAACTTTTTCATCATTTCCAATCTAACTCCTAGCCTCCTGATTCTAATAAAAGAGATACTGATCTCAGGTGGGGAATAAGCATCAGAAACAGATGAACTCATAAGACACAAATCTTATGTCCCTGTCCTGCTGTTTTCATGCAAATGTCCCAGTAATTAAATCAGAAAAAGAAAATGTAGCAAAAACATATCAGCCAAATGGTTTCAAAATTTCAAAAGAAGCTGTAAATATGGTCCTTTTTAGAAAATCAGGTTCTAACTAGAGTATGAGAAAGGGTAACAGTTGTTCTGATGAAGCAGTTTTTAAATTCTTGTCAGTGATTTGAAGAGAGATAACTGATGTATGTTGAAGAAGCTGGCAAGATTTTTAAATAGTTCGGACGCTACAGGGAGCATTTTTTTTTTTCCTTAAAGCAATATACTCAGAAGTGTTGGCAAGATTTTATTTGAACGTAGCAGTGCTTATGTGAGGAAGTTATTTTGAATTACCCTAGTATAAATATGTATGACTTTATTTGTATTGAAAATTTCCTTTGCAAGTGAGTGACTGAGGGACTGCTACATCTCTATTGCTTGGTAAATGATTTAGGTATTTCATTTTGGAAGTAAAATACTGTACTCAGAATTCAAAAATAATATCAAAATCCTGTTTGTGACCACAGTGATTTTTGCACTTGCATTAATACCTTTTACCTCTTATTTGCCATGTAGAACAAACGACATCTGTTGTTTTAAAGTCTGACTTTTTTATATGGCATTCATACATGCATGCATTCATTCATCCAGCAGACATTATTCAGTGCCTCTCATGCACCAAGCTCTATGCTAGGCGGTGGAGAGACAGTAAAAATATTAAACTGTTCTTCTTCATAACATATTTCAGGTAAACATTCTGTTTCCTCCAGGTAATTTTCTGCAGCAAACTCGAAATCTCAAATTCTAGGATCATATCTTATTATTTAAAAGCTAAGCCTGCTGAAGGTTGTAGACAAGGCTATCTTTAAAAGATCGTTTTTCCTCTGAATAGAAAGCATCAAAAGAAAGATGAGAACAGGTGAGGGCCCTGAGTGAGAAACAGGACTTACAGAGAAAGGGGAAAGGAGAAAGCATTGTAAACAGCACTTAATACTTTCTTGCCTCAGAATCTTTGGGCAACTAGTTATTGGTCTTCTTAAAAAAAAAAAAAAGCTGCTGGTAGGAAAAACATTTAGCCCATTGGCTGATGAAGCCTGAAGGAGAAACAAACTCATCTTCTCTGTTTTCTTTATTTACCCTTTTGTGATCTTAGAGGGTGAAGGGATCATTTATCTTAAATTACTGCTATAGGAGTTCCCACTGTGTTGCAACAGGATCAGCAGTATCTATGAGGCACTAGCACACAGGTTCGATCCCCAGCCCAGCACAGTGGGTTAAAGAATCTGGTATTAAGGCCGAACTGTGGCATGGATTTGATTCCTGGCCCAGGAACTCCATATGCCATGGAAGGCCAAAAAATAAAAAGAAAAGAAAAAAAATTACAACTGCACAATTGCCTTCTTAAGTAAACCATACTTTTACTAATCCACTTCATTTTTTTCTTTATGGTTTATTTCCTTCCTCAGAGAAAACCTCTTATTAAATTTTAATATATTTACTTAAAATAAACCATTAAAAGACTCATCAGAGTCATTTGAAGAGAGAGACAAATATATACACACAGTTCTGCATTTGCCTCTTCATTTTTTTTCAGAACATATAAAACTGACAAAGAAGAAAGGGAATAAAAGTTTGTGTTAAATAGTGTAATTTGGTACATAACTTGATAAAAAGGAGTTTGTGTGAGTCTGAGTGTTCATGGTCCCTGCCTGCCACCCTCATCTATCCTCATTCTTATCTCAAGCCTATATAAGTATGAAATAGGAGATCAGTTTACATTCCTTTAAAGCTTCTTAATGAATGACAGATTCCACAAACAACAACAAATATTTCCTATATAATAGGCATTATTCCAGGGGATTGGGAAAGATTCATTAGTGATAGATCACCTTCCTTTCTCAAATAAATTACTATTTAGAGATCCTAAATGAAGCAATGGTTGAAAAAAAATCTCCAGATAATGGTACTTTGCCCTAATATCATAAAAAGCATGACTATGCCCCAATTCAAAGTCCAGTGTTATTTCAAATGACACAAAAATCACAAGCATATTTCACCTAAAGAACATTTACCTTAACTACACAAGAATCCTCAAAGAGAAGGAAAACTTCAGTACAGATCATCTCTACAAAATAACTACAGCAAATTATTGTAAATAATTTGTCTATATCCCATATAAATGCTAAATGATGGCAGGTAATGTTATAGCTCAAGATCATGCTGATTTCTCTAAACTGAAATTGCAAATACTTACTAGACAAACTGAGCTTTAGAAGAACGGAGTTTCAATTTTTTGTTCTTGTTTTAAAAGTCACATATTTTCTGTGAACTTTCGGCGCTGCTCTGTCCCACTTGTCTAGAAGGGTGCTAGCCATGTGCCAAGAACAACAGGTAACCCAGCTTCCCTCAACCCAGAAAAATTACCCCTTTACCACAGGAACCATACTTACGGTTCCACAATGGCCAAGGAAAAACCTAATAGTGAACAATATTTTTTTTTTTTTTTGCGTGTGTAGCAAAGTTAGTTCCAGAGAGAAAGAAAAAGAAGCCTGGTTTGCACTGCAGCAGAACCATCGGAACAATATGCTCCCTGTGTCCACAGCCCAGTTCTCCCCTGACACCCTCCTTTCTAGGGCACAGGGTAGAAAAGTCATATACACAGTAGATCATGCCAAGGCCTGCTGACACAACCCTACTCCCGAACTTGCAGTCAGCAGAGTGAAGCAATGTCTGTATTATATACATATTCTTACCTTTTTCTTTTATTATTATTTTTTTAAGCAGATGTTTCAACACTCAACAGGGAGGTGGAAAGAAGACACTGCAGGCAAACTCTCTTAGTGTTCTTTCATCCTCTCTACTCCCTCCCTAGTTCTTTCAAACTTCTGAAGGTTTGGTTGAGAGGAGGTACAGAGCTTTGAACAGTGTTAAGAACCTCTTCGTTTTACCTTGGATGAGTATCTTTGACAATTATTGGCCACACTCAGTGGGCTGTAAGGGTGCCTCCTCTTAAGGCAGGTGGTATAGGGAGAGTTATGTGGAAAAATATTTTTTCCTTACAATTTTAAATGGAAGTGTGAAATACATAATCAAATTGTAAAATACATTTATTCATCATAGAGGTTAGAATCACGATGCTTGTAATCATGAGCACCCAACCTTTTCCCCTACGTGTTGAGAAATTCCTTATTACTTTCCCAACCTTGTTATCAGTTAGCATTAATTCCTGTAAAATGCAAGAACCAGTTAAATAATTCCTAATAAAATTAGTTGTCATTGGTGTGTCTCTGGTTACAGCTGTAGAGTGGGTTCGATCCCTGACCCCTGGAACTTCCGCCTGTTTTGAGTGCGGCCAAAAGATTATAAATAAATAAATAAATAAAATAATTAAAAATAATGAAATAAGTATCACCTAAAATACATGCTACATTCACTCTGGTTTTCTATAATTTAACTTCATATATTTTTCATGATAATTCAGAGAAGGAATTCCTATTTATTGCTATGCCTACCCTGTACCAGACATTTTACACATATTGGCATTTTTTTTACAACCAGCTTAAATTTAAGTCTCCTTTTGCTCATTTTAAAAATGAGGTTCACAGGGGCCTAATATCCTCTCCTTGATACACAATTAGTACTCACAAAGGAGGGAGTCAAATCATTCATTTAATTTCAAAGCTTATATCCTTGCCACTGTAATATGCTGTAATTAAAGAGAATATATCTGGTGTCAAACACACTGATGACCAGTTCCCAGTCAATAAGCAATAAAGTAAATTGTATAAGAAATACAAACAATTCCCAGATATGTCTGATTTCTTCTTCATCACTCACTTGTCCTCTCTTGGGCCCAGCACTGGGGTTGGGTGAGCTAGCAGAACCTGCCCATAGTGCTTCCTCAAGTCAAGGGGCCTGGTGAGATGACTGAGTGAGGAAAGACACTTTATCTGGGAAGCCAGTGGCACAAAGCCAGAGAAACCATTCTACCTGAGCCAATACTGTCACTTGAAAAATGAGCCTAAGTGTTAGGTCCAAAAGGCAAAATAAGCTACATGTTAAAAAATGAGTACTAACCGAATCATCCAGGAGGACTGGAAGTGGGTCACAATGCAGTGTGCAGAGTGGGTGGGTACGAGTGGTTCAGAAGGCCATCTGTGAAAGGTGAGAAGACGCTGGGTGTCACATGTACGTGGTGTTGGCCGTGAGGGTGGATCTGGAAGATTCAAAGGCCAGAGGAGAACTAGACACTTGAATTCTAGGCAAAGTCCTTGGTTCTCTCTAGGTCACATCTACGACTGTCGGCCCTAGAAAAGCTGTTTTTGTTTTTGTTTTTTTCTTAGCTATTATTATTTCATAGCTGTGATTACCACGAAGAGCATAATTTTTGAGAGTAAGGTTTTTATATTTAAGTACCTGATATATAACTGCAAAAATAAAAATAAAAATCATTCTTAGAATGCTGCAAAATTAGAACATACAACGTTTATAATTTGACGTTTTAACAGAATAAGGACTTTTAAAGAAGACCACAAAGCAGCATGTAGTTATTTCCAGGTCACTAAACAATCTGTAGGTGCAAACAGTTTGGTCCCATTCCCCTTTACAAAGCAAAAAGAGAAACTAGGGGCTCAATATGAGCCCCCAGGCTGGTGTCCAAATAGTCTTTTTGGTAGTTTTGACCTGAAAGAGGCATGGAACGGATCCTTTGAGAAAGGAAACAATTAGGAGACCCTTTAAGTGTTCTGAGGAGTCTTAAGGAAAACAAAAACAAGAAGACATCGGTATTGGGGTTAAATATCACAATAATTTTTTCGCTTTAGCATTTGCATTGATTTTTCAGCTTTTGCATCAAAAAGAAAATCTGGCCTCGTAGATATTTAAGAGACTAAGAAATTTCATTTTCCATTTAGTAAACTGATTTTCTCTCCCACTGTAGGTGCTTAGAATTAGAGCAAACCCTAGGATAATTACGATTCCAAAAGGGAATGCTCAGTTCATTGTGAATGGTCTTAAACAAAAAGTGCTCTGACAGCCAAATTCCTGGTCTCCAAATTTGTAAGTTTGCCCTTTTTTTTCCTTACAGGTCTTACTCAAGACTGTTTCTGAGCTTCTGCACACTTAACCCTTATACTCAATGATAATGTGTTACTAAAAAACACGAGAAGCTTCAAATTCATACATTTAGACTAAAGACAACTGATATTTATAACCGAATTATGACCATATTGAATACAACAACTTAACTGCTAAAACTATACAGAATAAAGAAATACTGTATTTACTCTCATGTCTGTGGCTATGCATCCTTTGAAGAGGTCTAAATAACCATAAACCAGCCAAAAATCCTATAATGCTTTCCATTTTATTTCTTCACTTGGATAATAGTACTCACTTCTCAATAGAAAATTTATGAATGATGCTAAAAGAATGTTTTAACTAGTCAAAATTAATTTATACTGTCTTCAGTTGATCTGTATGCTCCAAGTTACTTTTTCAACCTTTCATTATGACAGTAAAGCTACACTATAGTGAAGTTTCAGGTGCTACTTTAATTCTCAATAAAACTCTAAGGAATGGGTACAATGTAGATATGGAAACAAATTTAAATCGCTAATAATCATAAAGGTAGCAATCGTCAAGGCTAGTACTCAGAATAGATTCTTTGGACTTCAACCCACACAGGGATATAAAAATATCAGGGATATGTTTCCCTGATCA
This sequence comes from Catagonus wagneri, assembly GCA_004024745.2. Lineage (NCBI taxonomy): Eukaryota > Metazoa > Chordata > Mammalia > Artiodactyla > Tayassuidae > Catagonus > Catagonus wagneri. Next base: position 7,686,948 of record PVHT020000521.1, read on the forward strand.
TTTTTAAATAACTTTAAATCAGCCCATATATTAATAAGTAAAATTTATTAATGTATGAATTACTTGTCAATTGCTTCAATTTTTACTTTTTGACTTTTCTAAATAGACATAAGCAAAAATGCAATGACCAAATTGCAGTAAGTAAACATGGTGCATAATTAATGCACATCTCTGCATTTAAGGAGGAGAGTGACTTGATTTTACATAGGGTATTGTTTTCCCTAATTAATTGTAGTTCTGTCATATTTTTGTATATGATTGCTACATAAATGGTTTACAAATTGTTAAGAAGTTTTATGGATATATAGGAAGAATAGTACAACTCAATAAACAAACTTTTACAAGTCTCGAAGAAATTTTATATTAAAACATTACTTTGTTTCTTCGTCCTAAGAGAATGAATTAAAAAAAAAACACAGTTAAAATCAAGCATTAGATATGCAAATATGTGTTCAGATCAGAGATACCAAAATTATTCAAATGATTAATTATTCATCATAAAATGTCGATTAATAATTATGAAGCATAAAAGGCATCTTTCTAATACATCTTTATTTTTCTTGGCCTAAAAAGGACTTAATATACATGTTCAATTGACTTCTAACAAGTTTTAAAAATCCAACAAAGTAAACAAATTGCAAACATGTGCAAACTCTGAATCTTAATAGGAGAACAACAAATATGCTCAAAATGAATGGAAGACCAAAAAAAAAAAAGAAAGAAAAAAGAAAACAAAAGCCATAGCCACATTCATGATGTATGCAAGCCCCATATCCACTCACCTGCTAGGTAACAGGGCAACCTGGCCAAGAAAACAACCCAACAATTCAAGTTGTGCATTTGCTTAGCAGGTACAAAACACAGGACATGATGTTTCTCTCTGAATTGATCAATCTTCGTGAGGGGCAGGGGTGCTCTGAGAATATTTACACTTTCTAAACTGTCATAAAAAGAAAAAGCACAGTTTAAGTTTAAATTACCTGTTGTAATTTCTAAAGTCTGTTAAGTACTGCTAAAGTATCACCATAAATGAGAAGTTTTTTCACATTACTTTAATTCTAAAGTATTTCTCTGTATCAAGTATTATTCATTTTTTTTCCAGATTATTTATAATAGAAAAAAAGAAGTCAATTTGAACCAATAAAACTCAGAAGGAGCCATTAGGATTACTGAGCTATAGATTTATATTTATTTTATTACTATTATTATTATTATTATTATTATTATTATTATTATTTTACTTTTCACTGACACCTGGGGAACTTGTTCTCTGATGACCCAGGGAGTTATTTCAGTCACGGTGTCCCTGACCTCCTGCTGGTAGATTAATTACATATGAAACATTTATCAAATGTTTTCAAAACGAAATGATAAATCTGGACACATAAAGGAGGCAGAAAAGAATCTGAGCGAGCGAGAAGAGGGGACGTTAAGAAACAAAACAAGGGATTGCAAAAGCGAGATAGATAGGAGAATGTAGGAAATGAAATTGGGAAAGAATTTCAAGAAAATAAGGATAAAGAGCAGGGATGAAAGGAGGGCGAGAGAGAGAGGAAGGGAGGGAAGGAAGGATTTCGGGTTTTCAATTCCCTGGCGAGGCTGCTGGCGTCCGCGCCCTTAACGCCACAGCCTTCCAAGTTGAGGCGAAAGCCACCTCTTCAGGCCTGCGTCGTATCCAACTTACTCCAAGTTTTCTGGTGACTCCTACAGGGCCCCTTTCCGTCCCCCTACCCCCACCCCTTAGTGAGATTGACAGTCGCGTGGAGGAGGCTTTTCCAGGCACAGCCTTTCTCATGTTAATCAGCCCCCAGCATCACCTCCCGGCCGCGGCTGCTCCCGCTCCGTGCGCGGCTCGCGGACCCCGGGGACCGGAAACAAGGCGGCGGGCGGGTAGCCGGCGAGCGAGCCAGGTCAGCTGACCCGGCCGCGGGGCGGGGGTCGCGGGGTACCCGGGCGGGTACAGGTTTAGGGGGAGGGCGGGCGGCGGCCGACACCCCCCTCCCCACGTGCTCCTCCGCCTGTGCGACTGGGCCTTACCCTGAGATCAAATGGAGGGACCGAAGCTGGGGGCGTGGGGGACAGAGCGCGCCGAGAATTGGGGGCGACAAGCAGACCTGTTTTGCATCAATAAATTAAGACGCTCATTTGAGTCCTGAAGTTTGCTGGTTCCTGTCAGAGGAGACGTTGGCAAAAAGCACTGAAGCCGAGATTCAGCCTTAACTTCAAAAAATAAAATGAAATAAAATAAAATGAACCCCTCAGCTGGCCGCCGTGCTGGGGCCAGGTGACGTGCGAGATTCCACAGCCCGCGGGCCTCGCAGCAGGGATGTTAGAGTCGGTCTGAGATTCTCTGGTCCTGTTTTGATTTTGTTTGAAAGGGCTTCTCAGAAAGATGCTCCTGATTTTTTTTTTTTAATAGACTTTCCCCTCCTATCCTAGGCTCGACTCCGAAAGGATTGGATTGTGAGTTTGCACGTGAGAAAACCGTTTGGCTTGGCTTGGACCCCTGCCTCCCCCCACCCCCTCCGCACACCCCCAATTCCGGGGTCCCTCTTATCACCCTTTGCCTGCAACTCTAAAAGAAGTTGGCCACCTCCTGCGTAACAACACAGGGTCGAAATAATTCCTCTAGATGAAAGAACAATTCCGTTTCAAAAAGAGAATAGATTCTTTTTATTATTATTATTATTTTCTACACATGGTACAAAATAAACAGAATTTGCTTTTTAAAGAAATCATTAGCTGTGGGCAAATTCGAATTCTTTCTACAGCTTGTGTGTTCAAGGGCAGAAACACTGTATCTCTTCGGGCATCTGGGCGGGCAAGCGGAGCTGGGGGCAGGGGAGAAAGGGGGAGCGGCCGTGAAAGTTAAGGAAATTGACAGACTGAGAGGTGAATGGGGGGACAGGCACCAGGTCCTGGCTGGAGGGAACTGGAAAACAAAAGTGCATCCTCACACTACCTGGGTGGAGGAAATCCTGAGGGAGGCAGTTTGTTTTACTCAAAGAAACCCTATGGAATTATTTTTCTCCCTTCTATGTCGATCGCAATATTATTCCACATTTGCATATATCTGTTGTTTTAATCCCCTTGGTCTGCGCTAGTCTTGAAATGGACTATTAATGGGGAAGAAAGACCGGGAAGGAGCGATTCATTTGAAGGACTTGCTTTGCTGTGTGAGGATCCGAAAGCTAGCAGTTCCTAGTCCTCTCTCGACTTTTCACTGCGTCCTGCGCTCCAATATCCCGCTGGTCCCACGATCCCCATTGTCCCTGACCTGGCCTTCGGACCAAAAGAGTGTTCTGAACAAATTTATATTCCGGCTTCCCCAGATCCCACCGTCTCTGCTTTGGTGGGAACTCTTGGTCAGTCGGGAAGGGAGTGTGCCAGGGGCGTGCCACGCAGGGGCGGAGGGCAACCCACCGGCGCTTTCACCTCTCACAGGGACGCTTCACGTGCCACCATCTAAATATCCACCTTAATGGAAACCTGAAAGATTACTTTTTTCTCTTAATCAAATACTTGCACATCGAAACTCCCAGTTCTGTGTTGGGGCTGCCTCCTGCCACTTGAACAATTACTGAGCCTAGAGTAATCAGATGATTAGGTGTTTCTAATGGAAATTCTTGTCTTTTTTTTTTTTTAAGTCAGATCCTAAGTAATCTGACATTAATGTACATAATAAAGACAAGTAATTTGTTAGCCTTTTAATTGGGTCCTTTGACCTGAAGTTTTTGCCAGTGAGTGTGTATCTGGGCTGGAAGCTCCAGTGGCTACCTGGGTTCCTGAGGCAGAGTCTTGCCTGGAATCACTCCATGCAAGGGACACCTTTTTCCTGGAAATGGGAGAGGAAAGGCTGAAAAGCAAACTTCTAGAGAAAGCTGGGCTTGACTTTTTTAAAATAAAAAAGTGGGAAGAGGAAGGAAAAAAGGGATATTAATAATAGAAATAAATCTCAGCAGAGGAAGTTGATAAGTCATATATTTATAGAGATAGAAATGTTAAAAGAAATGTAAAACAGAAGATTGAGAATGTGCCTGACCCCTGTTGGAAGTCTTTAGTTTTCTTTTTTCATTATTAATTTTTACACTGATGATCTTGAATGCTCCTCTACAGGTAATTTATCTGTAATGGGATGGGTAAGAAGATTCTCAGTGTAATGAATACACAAGGTAGGAAAGAGGTGAGTCTGTAACCAACAGTGAAAATGGACTTTCTTGCAGCCTAAAGTCAGAACTGGCTGTGGTCATGCTGGGTGGCTACTGCTCCCCCACACACACGGAAAAAAAAATAAACATACAAAATACAAAGACATGCACCTCTGGGAGTGTGGATGTGGCAACCCTTGTGGTGGCTTTTCCCTCCTCTGAGTGCAATTGCCAGTGACTCTTGCATTCAAAGTCTTGCTTTAGGCACACATTTCAAAGCACAGTTCAAAGCAGTTTATCTTAATATAAGTAAAAGTCTAGTGTTGGATCAGGGTGTTATTTGTTTCCGACTTCATCAGACTGAAAACAGGAGGCTGTAACATTAACAATATTGAAGCAGAAAAAAATAGCATGAGGCTGTTCTTCAGTCCTCTTGACACCTCCACCTTTACCTTTGCAAGAAAGCCCAAAGGCTGTGGGACTGAAAGTTTATTTGTGCTCTGAGGTTCTCAAGCACTTTCACTCAAGAAAAAAAAAAAAAAAAGCTTCACAGTTCTTTAAGCCTGAACCATTGGAGGCTAAGAGATTTCTTCCTTTTCCTATAAATGCCTGTGCTCAGCATCCTCAAATTTGGCTGTCTTTATTTACTTCTATATTAGTTCCAATTATGTGCAGTGTAAACCAGCTTTTTGATTAACAAAACAGGAGAGCATTGGTTAAGAACACTTAAACTTCAAAAAAAATTCCCCTGGGAAGTGGGCTCTGAATTGGTTAATAATGTGCAGTACTTGCTAAATTGCTGACTTCCAGATGTGGAAAATATCTTTCTTGTTTAGGACCTATGTAACCTGATTGGATTACGACAGAAGCGTCACGTTGGAAGCTTTTGAGTGATTATTTAATTAACCATACAGTAGAAAGCTGTATTCTCCAGGAAATCCCTTTCATATTTACATAACCAATCCCTTCAGAGCAAAGGTGGAGTCTTTTCTTTTTAATTTTACTTTAATTGCAATATCAAAAAATGTATACTCCAAAACTTAGACCCCATGCCGTTTAATATCATGCTCGTCCTTCCCTGCTAAGTTCCTCTATGGCCTTTCTCCTTTTCCTCTTGCCTCCCTACAAACACACACTCTCTCACTTTGTAGTGAGGTCTCCGTGAGATGTGGAGAGATTCAGAGATCGGGCCACTCAGCCCGCTATGTTAATTTACTTAGAGACCCTTGTTTAAAATGCCAAACCACTTTTTAGTATTGGGATCCAATCCAGAAATTCATCACACACACACCCCCAGCACACACGCCCTAAAATGCAGTTCACATGCAACATTTTTTTTTTCTGGCTCTGGCATCTAAAAAGACAAAAAAAAAAAAATAAGAGAAAGGGCAAAAAATTTAGTTCCAGAAGCTGTGCTGAGAAATCCACACAACTTAATATGCATCTAAAATCTGGTCATTAGAGATATCTGTATAAGAAGCAGCGATCTGGATTGAAGAACCGGGATCTTTCCCTTTAACTTTCGCCCCTTAGAGTTCTCCAGTTCTGTGAATGGTGTGCACCGTTTTCCGCCCTGTACTCTGTAGGATTTAGTGATGAGGAGATGAGGATAATGATGCCAAAGGCTTGACGGGGGGGGGGGGGGGGGGGGGGGGGGGGGGGGGGGGGAGAAGGGAGGGAGGGAGAGAGGCGAGAGGGAGGGAGAGAGGAAGGGAGGGAGGTGGAATTTCATTTCTTCCACTAAAGCGTTTGCGGAGACTTCAAGGTATAATCTATCCCAGATCCTTTCCCAGAGAGAAACTTGGCGATCACGTTTTCACATGATGCTCACGCTCAGGGCGCTTCAATTATCCCTCCCCACAAAGATAGGTGGCGCGTGTTTCAGGGTCTCTCTCTCTCCTACAGAAAAGAAAAAGAAAAAAATGTCATTAGAAGAGGCGTAACACGTCAGTCCGTCCCCAGGTTTGTGTTTCCTGGAGTGGCCGAAAGAGATCAGTTCTAACCTGCTCCGCAGGAATAACGGTCCTGCCTCCCGACACTCTTGGCGAGGTTTTGTACAGTTTGCTCCGGGAGCTGTTTCTTCGCTTCCACCTTTTTCTCCCCCACACTTCGCGGCTTCTTCATGCTTTTTCTTCTCACCATTTCTGGCCAAAACTACAAACAAGACTTCGCAGGTAGGTTTTTTTCCCCCTTTTCTCTCTTTTTATTCCTTTTTGGCATGGTCATCCCCCACCCTCCTTTTATGATATTCTCCTTTTAAGTGGGGATGTGAGTCTGAAGTGAGAAGGAGTGTCTGTGGGTAGGAATTTCAGGTGGGTTTAGCTCCTTTACGGCAAGCTTTTCCCAAGAGTGACTTCTTGGATTTCTCTCGCACTCCCTCTCTCTCGCCTTCCTTTTCTCTCCTTTTTTCCTCCTCCAGATAATTTGCCCTGTACCTGTCCATTCAGGTAACCCAAGGTGCCTTTTGCTACCCAGCCTAGGAAAAGTTTTATTGAGAACTATATGGTTGGAATAAAAACTCTTCAAGGGGAGAGGTTCTGCTCTATTTTCATGTCTAGTTCCAATTCATTGTATTTAGCAATTAAAACTTGGCAAATACCTGTTAATAATTACAAAACTTGATAGATACAAACCTACCAAATTCGGGAGCAAGTCTTTCTCTTAGATATGGGAGTCCAATCTTTCCTACCGAAGAAGGCTGTTTTCTAAGCAGAAAGTTGCTTGTTTTTGTCTGCTTAGCGAGTTTCATTTCTTTATTTCATTCTTTGTGTGTGTGTGTGTGTGTATGTGAAGTAACACCTCACTTCTGTGATGATAAATAAAGAAGTGAAAGTCCTCATGGAACTTGAGTCGTTTACCAAAGTAGTTGGGGGGGGGGGGTCACTACAGCTGGGAAGAAAACTGTCAGGATATTAGAGTTTTAAATTAAGGATAACTTTTGAAATTGTATTTCAAATGGCAAAGTAATATAGACATGGATTTCACAGGAGACACATACAAATATTCCATGCCATACTTTGGCACTGAAAAGTCAAGAGAGATAGCAGGAGTTCCCAGGAACAGTGGTGAACCTCGCTAACATGAATGTGTTTATCTCCCACATACTTATATATTTTACATGCTCCCCCTATAATGATGAAGGCAAGATTACTAACTCCAGAGTTAGAAATAACAGGCAAAGATAAAGTTTACAGCACAAATGCCCTGTCTCTCCCTCACACATACATGCTCATAAAACTAGCAGCTTACTTTATTAAACATATATTTATATGCAATCGTGTGTAAGTCTCAGCATGCATACAAACAGGCCAGCTGTTTCATCCCAGACACTTGTGTGACCATTTCTTTATTTCAGGATTTTTTCCCAACAATTTCAAATCCATAGGAGAGCCAAGAAATGACAAAATGTCTTAAACTTAAAAGTCTCCCACTATGCCTGGGTTAAATTCAAGGTGCTTTCTAAATCATCCACTTCCCCTTCTCTCTGCCCACCCCCCCCCACCTCCACCCCTGTCAGCAAATGTGTGGAAACTGATACTCACTTTCCAGGTTTTCCGCAAAGCCTCTAGCACAGGAGACAATAGGTGCGGGGCGTGGGGACTGAGTGTGCTCGGCAGAGAAAGGGTTAATGGCCCTTGTGTTACAGTTTGCATCTGTTACATCTTTTATAGCCCCCTGTTTAAACTAATCCTCGAGGCACAGCATCTTCCCAACCTCCACCGAGTTTCGGGATTCTCCTCCTCTCCTGCCTGCCTCTGAGGTTCCCCTTCTCCAAGTTTTGACAGTTTCAGCTGAAAAAAAAAAAAAATGCAGCGCCTCTCTCGATTTTTAGGTACAAAAGTTTCGAAGCCAGAAAGGATATGATCGTTTAGTAGAGCTTAAAAGTATTGCCGTAGCGGTTGGACTTTCTCTTTCCTTTCTTGAAGGGGAAAAAACAATTTTCTACTGGAACTATTTAAGGGAACCGGTGTGGGGGAGCATGTGTGTGAGTGAGGTGGGGGGGGGAATACTTAAGTAAATATTGTCAAAGTGGCGAAGGTTGGGGGGGGAGGGACAGTGTCCGAAGAAGCTTATAATTATATTTTTTATTGCGGCGTGAAACGGGAAATTTTAATTTGGGGGCGGAGGTGTGGGGGGAGGAAGAGACAGTGCCTCGATAAACTCCGAAAGGGGAGGGGAGGGGGTGCGGGACGAGTGGGCTTCCTATAATTACTATTATCAATTTGCCCAAGTGTGCTTCATCCGGGGGTTGTTTCGCGTTGTTTGTTTGTTTGTTTGTTTGCTTCCTCTGGGGAATGGGATAGGGGGAAATGAGACAAGATGAGGGCTAAAGAAAGGCTCGCCTCACCCCAAGTTCCTGAGCCGGGTTGAGGACTTTTCGGAGGAAAGGGTCCGCCTAGCCCTGAGTCAAGCAGCCTTACTGTACCGCCGTGTGCATTCCCTCATACGGTCAGGAGTTATGACTCATTTTGAAGATGTAATTCTTGTCTCTCTGATCCCCTCGCGGGTGCAACACACCAAACAGTAACAAACACAAAGCGCCTCGGGGCCAAGCCTGGGGGTGGGGGGCGGGGAGGGGGCCGCCGAAGTTTCGCTTTGGCGTTGGGGGGCGCGGATGGGTGCTCGCCGGGGCCCTGGCCCGGCTCCCCTGGGCGGCCCGCGCGCGTTTCAATGGGCGCGGGCGATGCCCACATTGTCGCTGTGTTTGGTTGCTAGATCGAGCCTGCGTGCTGCCGAAGCAGGGCGCCGAGTCCATGCGAACTGCCATCTGATCCGCTCTTATCAATGAAGCAGCCGATCATGGCGGATGGCCCCCGGTGCAAGAGGCGCAAACAAGCCAATCCCAGGAGGAAAAACGGTAAGAAGCGGCCCAAACCAAACTTTTCCGGGCCACTCCGCGGCTCCAGACCCGGGGAGAAGGAGGGGGAAAGGGAAAAGGAACCGAGGCGGCGGCGGCGGCGCCCAGGGCTCGCGGGCGAGCCTTCCTCCGCGGCCGGCCCCGGAGCCCGGTGCGCGCGGCGACTGGACGGGGGGAGTTGGGGAAGTGCCCGGTAAAGTGAGCGTCGGGAGCCGGGGGGCTCCGAGAGAGCTGGGGTCCGGCCGGGGCCCCGCGCCCCTACCCCCGCCGCCCCCTGCGCCCCCGCCTCCGCCCTCGCCCTCCCTCCGCCTCCGCCTCCCGCTCCACTAGCGCCCGGCCCGCTGGCTCCCCGGCTGGGCTGCGGGAGCGTCCGGCGAGGGCAGGGCGGGGGCCCGGGCGCCGGGTCGCACAGGATCCCGGGGCGGGGGCGGGGGTGGGAGAGGGACTGCGAGGGCAAGAGGGGAGGCCTGAGGCTGTGCCTCCGCAAGGCTTAAAGTTTCTTGCCGGAGTCGCCCGGCCGCCTTTCCAATACGCCAAGTAACGGTCCGCGGGCAACGGGGCCCGGCCGGGAGCGCCCGGACCCCGGGGTGGGAGGGACTCCGTCGGCCCCGCGCGGGGTCCGGCGAGGTCGGTGCGGGCTCGGGGGCGGGTAGTTCCTCTCCAGCGGGCTCTGGTCCCATGCCGGGGGCTGGCGGAGTCGAAGAGCGCAGGGAGACTTTTCTGGGCAGTTTCAGCATGGTCAGGAGGAGCCCGTTATCCAAGCTGAGTCAAGGAGGAAGGAGATGGGGGCGCGAGGGGGACACGTAAAGCAGAGGTGGGAGATCATAGGGGTGACAGTTGAGCAGAAACATCTCGGGAAGGGTCAGAGAAGGAAGCGAGTGAGAGAGGGAGCGAGAGGAAGGGAGAGAGAGAGAGAGACCCCCTAGGTATTACCCCCAAACAAAATCGTGGGAATAAAAGAGAAAAGTGATTGGCAAGAGCGCAGAAGGCGCCTGGGGGAGGGGAGAGAGCTGGGGACCAGACAGGGTGCCTGGGGGGGGGGGGGGCTGACGGAGGATACTGAGTTTAAAAAGAAAAACCAACCCCCCAAAACAAACAAGCGAACTAGCGCCAGCTCAGACTGGGAAAGGAAACTTCTCGCTCCCCTCGCTCTCAGCCTCATCACCCGGCGCGGGGCCGCGTTGACGCTCCCGAGCCGGAACCAGGGACGCGGCTCCCGCCTGGCCTCCGGCCTCCCGCAAGCC
>PVHT020000521.1:7697297-7757297 GCA_004024745.2 Catagonus wagneri
AGCTGACGGAGGATACTGAGTTTAAAAAGAAAAACCAACCCCCCAAAACAAACAAGCGAACTAGCGCCAGCTCAGACTGGGAAAGGAAACTTCTCGCTCCCCTCGCTCTCAGCCTCATCACCCGGCGCGGGGCCGCGTTGACGCTCCCGAGCCGGAACCAGGGACGCGGCTCCCGCCTGGCCTCCGGCCTCCCGCAAGCCCAGCCCGCGCCTCGCGGGACCGCTGGGGCCCACTTGGACCAACTTTCCTCTAGAGAAGATGATTGTGCGCGCCCCGGGCCTGCCCCTGAGCTGCGCGGCGCGGGGAGGGGGCGGCTGGGAGCGCGGTGAGGGGTGCTGGAGGGAGAAAAACACAAAGACGAGGGAATTTTGATTAGAGACAAATGATGCGTCTCTCTGTCTCTGTCTCTGTCTCTGTCTCTCTAGGTTTCGCGCGCGCGGGCGCGCGCGCCCCTGTGTGTGTGTGTGTCTTTTGCTTGTTGTGGTGGAGGTGTCGAGCCATATGGGGGAGTGATAGAGGAATTTTAGTCAGAAACTGTTCGCTATGTTATCCTGCTTTTTCCCTTTGTGCTGCCTTTGATCTAGTTGCTTGGCTTAGTATTACAAAAAAACAAGTACAATAATATATTCCGAGCCGCTTCCCCAAGATCCAGTTCAGGCTGCTTCTTTTTAAGTCTCTCTCTCCCTCTCCCTCTCTCATCCTCTCTCTCCTAATTTAATTTTTTCTTCAGTCTAGTGTCTGGCATTATTTAAGGTGGTCCTTACACTGGAGACCTCCCCTTCCCCATCTCTGGGTAATTTAGTAGACACTAAAATTATACCTAATGTCCCCCTCTCCTCTCTTGTGTTTCCTCTGTTCCTTTTATTAAATGTTGGTTATTGATTTTCTAAAATCAATGTCTGTTGTGGGGCTTTTTCCCCCCTCTCACAAGTATCTAAAGCACATTGCTGATCAACTAGATAACAAAAGCTTTGTGTCAAGGAGGCTTTTTTTTCCTTATGTTAAACAGTCATTTTTTTTTTTTTTTTTTTGAGAGAGAGAGAAAAGAGAATAAGATTTAAAGCAAGGTTCCCAGAAGTGTTCTTTTGCACGGGAGACTATTTAGAATGTTTGTTTCTTCTTGTCTGCCTCCTCCAGCCCCCTTCAGGATTTTGCTACCATTGACCACCCTGGTCCCCCCCGTAGTGAGGTCAGGCTGGGGAAGCAGAGAGCTCCAGGTTTCCTGGGAGCTCTAGGGGTAGAGGCTGGCAGAGAGAGAGAGGCCTGCTGGGGTCTTTGCAGGTGGAGCAGAGTGCCAGGGAGGTGCTCAGCCATGGACTCTGCTTGGTGCCTAGAAATGGACACCATTTCCCCTTCGCCCAGCCACTGACTTGGGAGAAGCCTCAACACTCCGAGGTGGAGAGTTGAAGTGCACATTTTAAAGGGATTTACCATAGACCCTGCAACTTAACAGCAATAATTATTTCCTAATAATCTGTGGGAAAACGTACTGTGAATTGGTTACTTGTCAGTGTTTTGCTTTGGGTGTAATCTGACTGAGCACTGTCCTGGTTTTGAGAAGCAGGTAGAAGAGGGTTTTTTTTTTTTTGCCCTTCTTCATTTTCTTTCTCATCAACCACGTATCCAATGCCTTTCCCTTTGGGAATTGCTAGGATTTATCTGACCTGAGTGGATTTTTCTTCTTTCCTGGATTCATGGAAAAGATGTCACTTTTGAGCTTGTGTCTTTGCCGATAACACTAAATATGATGATGCTTATCAAAATCATATAGAAATTCCTGGAAAGGAATAATGCAATACTAACCATGGAAGTAGAAACTGCATGAAGGTGGGGAGAAGGAGGGGAAGAAGGGAGGGAGATGATCATCCAGGAAACTTGAATGGCACTTTATATAATTTTAATGAAGTCAACAGTGTGTGTGTGTGTGTGTGTAGGCTAAGGCGACAAGGAGATAAAATGTGTAAAGCAGTATGTGTGTGTTTGGAAGGCTGGTCAAGAACATGGGTTAGAAGACTATGCTGTATATGATTATTAAAAAGCAGAGGCGAAAGAGGCAGCTCGAGGAAAGCAAATGTACAAAGACAGAAACAAGAATCTAAAATCCAGCCTTCAAGATTCTCAGGCCAGCAAGATGCCTGGCAAAGACAGTGCCAGGGCCAAGTAAACCCATAGTGGACAGTCCTCTTTCCCCCACATGGAAAGGACAAAATCTCTTCCCAGAAAGTAAGATGTGCAGGAGGAAAGGGAGAGGAGGTGAGGGGGAAGGAGGCAAAAAGCAAGTTGCCCAAAGACAAGAATGTGTGCCGGTTTCAAGAAAGTTCAGTCAGATGATCTTTAGTCGCCTGACTCACTTTGTAGTACTTTCACTGAAGCTGGAGAGGAGGGGGAAAACCCAGCCCCCCTTTTCATTCTCCCGGTTATACCCCACCATCTCCACACAGCCTTCAGGGCAGAAATGAGCACTTGGGAGCAGGAGATGCCCGGCTGCTGCCTGCCCCTGGCGCAGCCCCGTTGTAACTTGCAAAGTTTGTTGCTTTAGCCCCTAATTCGGGTTCCCAGGGATGCTCCCCCACCCTCCTACCTCCTGCGGAGCCTGGGAGGACGGGCCTGCCTCCCCAGCCCACTGCCTTCCAGCATCAGCCTCTGAAAAAATCACACACATGCACGTTTTTCACCAAAAATCAAACCCCAGAAACTGCTTCTTTCAGAAAAGAGAATGAAGTTGTCTTTTAAATGAAAACTGAGTTAGGAGTGGTGGGAAAAGGGACATGGCAGAAAGAGATAAAAGTTAAATTTGGCTTCAAAGTTTCAGCTAAAGGGTTAGGCATTGTGTGGTGGAGTGAGAGAGATTTTTACAAACGCCTTTGGTCTCTGATTTTCAGTAGGAAAGAAAAAGGATAAAGTTGGATGTTTTCAGGGCTTTGGATCCTAGAGGAGAAACAATTAGATGAGCAGAAATGATTATCCCTGTTGAAGATAAGCCCACACTCCCTTAACCACTTCCTGAAAGGGAGTGGAAGTGCTGGTGGTGGTGCTTGGAGGCAGTGGAGGACAGAGAAGTTGTTCCGGTTTCAGAGATGCTTAAATGAAAAGGGAAAGAAGTGCAAGCCCTTTTTTAAGGATGTGACTCCTGGCTCTGCTCTCAGAGAGGTGAAGTTAGGATGGGGCAGCCGCAAGTCAGAGTCCCTCGGTGCACTCTGAGGCAGAGAAGTTTCCTTCGCATTGTAGTTGGTTCAGACTTGGTGATCTTTCCTTCAGAGTGTGGAAAGCTCTTGCAAGTAGCTTTCTTATAAAGTTGATGAGACTGTGTTGCTGACTCTCAGATCACTCAGAGGCTGTTTGTTTGTCAGGTACCAGCTCTGAGGGCACCCCAGAGATATCCATCTCCATCCTTTTCCCTCTGTGAAGAGCTTCTGCAAGTTTTGGCATGCTGCACACACACACAAAGCTAGGGGCTATGTATCTAGACTCATCTATTTGTTTTATTTCGGTTTGGAAAAACTAAGTCAGCTGGGGTAGAAACATGCCTTCCTTTGTAGCAGAGCCACCAGCCTGCTGGCATCCATAGCATGACTCTCCACCAGGGGTAGGGGTGGGCTAAGGATTTTAAACTTTACGTTATTCCTCTGTCACCACATAAAGATAAATTCACGTCTTTAAGCATTTATTTCCAAATACGAATAAAGCCAAGATTAACGTTCCCCACTAAACTGCTATGTCATATGTTTCAGATGCTTCCTTTCTTGCTTGCTTAATTTACTCAGAGAAAATTCCAAGAGGTTATCAAAGACACTAATGCCATGTTAAGAATCTTTCCTGGGAAAAAATGTGTGTCTACCCTGAAGGTAGGAAAGGAGGGTGTTTCCAGCTCTCTAAGCAATGCCGTGTTTATTCCAAGATGTGGGAGATTCTTTTCCTTACAACAGTTTTTGTTATCTGCATTCTTCCAAGGCTTTTAAGGTGCATTTTCTTCTGTGTGAAAGAGAACTCTTTGTCCTTTTCCTCTCCAGCACCGTGGCTTCCCAAGGTAGACACTATTTTGTGCCTGTCACAGAGAGAGGGAGTGCAGGTTTGCAATGCTCACAGACAATTGATTGTCTGCCCTAATGTGTTTCATTTACATGTTTATAACGTCAATGGTGCTGGGGTGTCCACTGTACCATTCATTCCCGCATTCCCACAAGGGGGCAATTGTCTGAATGGCCAAGTCAGACACCTTTTTGATTGCTCTTTGGTTGTCTTTTTAGAGCAAAGAGATAAAGGGGGAAAATCTGTGATGCAGAAACACTAGTTGAAAATATACAGAATTAAATGTCACCACAAAAGCAGATGTTAACATAAGCCCAAATATGCGTTTTAGCCAAGATGTGAAGGTTGAAAAAATAATTCAAAGCAGAGGGAAGGATGATTTAAAACCAATAAATATAGCCCTATTCCCCACCTCGCTATTTCTTTTCTTTCTTTAGCAATGTGAAGATGAAATGTGATTTTCCTTTTCATTTTTAAGCCTTGAAACATCTAGGCATCTCCTAATTATTTGTATGTTTGCTGTGATTTGTGAATTTTGTATATATTTACATAGCTCTGTTTATGCCAACAGCATCAGCTTACCACTTGGAAAAATCTATTGAATGACTCCTTGGGCTGTGAGGAGTGTAAACTTTTAAAAAGTAAGATCCAAGTATTTCTTCATCAAGCCTTTTTGAAAAGGCAAGCACTAATAATCAGTAGACTCTGTGGAAGTCTTTGCCTTAATAGCTACATGCCAAATACTTTTATCTTGGGTGACAGTCATGTCAGAGTGAGAGCTCTCAGGAAAAGTGTAACTCCTGGTTACAAAGTAAATAAAGAATTTCGTTTTAATGTGTTCCGTACTGTTCTTATACTGTGTGTGTGTGTGTGTGTGCGCGCATGTGTGCACGAGCGCGTGTATCTTGTGTTTCCTCTGAGGGAGGTGAGAGGAAAAATCATCCACGCGTGTGTTTTGGCTTTTCTCTCCACGCAGTCCTCCCCTGTATATTATGCATAT
This sequence comes from Catagonus wagneri, assembly GCA_004024745.2. NCBI lineage: Eukaryota > Metazoa > Chordata > Mammalia > Artiodactyla > Tayassuidae > Catagonus > Catagonus wagneri. The sequence goes on from PVHT020000521.1 coordinate 7,702,327, forward strand.
ATGTAGCACACATGAATTACACCTGCTTTAAAAAAAAAAAAAGGAGAGAAAGAGATATTTCACAGTTCAAATGGTGCCTGGCTGGTGTAATGCAGTTATTAGAAGTTGGTCTGATGGCGCGTGTGGTCCATAAGGAGAGAAAATACTAACCCTTGTGGCATCTGGTGGGAGGTAGACGGGGGTGGGGGGAGGACTTTTGTAATTTTGAAGGAAATTAGGGAGAAAAAAAAATCGCCAGTCTGTGGAAAGATTTTTGCCTCTCCGGGAAGACACACACAGTAGCTGCACCGTTAGCTGAACCTCTGACACGGCGGTCTTTTGAATGCCTTAGGTATGATTTCACTTTCGCTCACATCAATGCTGACCTGAATGCCTTTCATATCTGATCCGCTGTGTCTCTCCCAGTAAACATCCCCTGAGGGGAGAACAAAGAAAGGAGCTCTTCTTCTTCTTAATCACAATTCAGCCCTTTCACCGCCGGCAGGCTCCATTTGCATTCTGCCACAGAAAGCCAAGATGAAAAGAAAGAGAGAGAGAAGGAGAAAGAGAGAGGCAGAGGGTAGTAGCTGAGTAAAATAACTTAGGTGTTTGTGGCTGTTTGTTGGGCTTTCCCTAGTTACCAGCCTTATATAGTTGACGCTCGACCAGGCCCTGTCCCTCCTGACAGGCATATAGTGTTACAAGATGGCATGTCTGTACTATTCATGGCCACCCGCTCAACACTTGAGGTAGAAAGTGTCAGGGCAGGATCAAATTCTCCCCAGAAGCCTGTTAGACGTGGGTCAGGTGTGCGGACCCTCCACCCTGGAGTGCTGCCTAGTATTTGCCCCTTGTCTTTTCCCCTCAGACCAGGGAGGTGCGGGCCCTGAGGCGCAGGGGCCGGGATGGGGGGGGGGGACTCAGGAGGGGGACAAGGACAGGTCTCCGGAGGCCCCCGTCTGGTTTCAGGGATGGGTGTCTGGCCCAGAGAAAAAGGGAGAAGTGGTGTAAACCCAGCCTGAATGCACTGATAAATCTTCAGGAAAACTGGAAAAGACTTTCCCATTTTTTTCCCCCTGACTTTTTATGATAATTCATATTTTCAAATGAAAGGGGAAAAAAGCCAAGAAAGAAACTCTCAAATGAGCCAAAAAGGAAAAAAAATTCTCTGAAAAGAATTTTAGGGGGAAAAGTTGTTCTATTTTAAAAAGCTTTGAGGGCTGTAAAGTGCCACGTTTTTCACACCTTCTTCATACTTTTTTTTCAGATTTTTTTAGTATGTTTAACATTTGTGAGATGACAGCCTTTTTGTATCTCAAACTGGATGCTTCAAGATTTGTAGGGAGGGGTTGGTGGTATTCACGTTCTCTTGAGAGAGAAAGTTTATGCCTAAAGGGCTCCTTCTTACTGGGAACTGTTTAAACCCTTGCAGGCGGACCTGTCAGGTTTTACTGTGTTATTTGCCTCCATTTTCAACATGCAAAAGTAACATGCAGTTAATGGTATTGGAATGAGACCACAGCAAGAGCAGAAACCTCTCGTGACAAATTTTCAGCTACATTATCTTACTCCTAAACTGTCTTGTCTTTTTTTTCCCTTTCTGAAACCACTTTTAAGATACCAACAGTTTTTCTTCAACAATTAGATTAAGCATATAATGTGGGAGCGCGCACGCAGGCGCGCACACGCAACTTTGGAAGTGCAGTCATTTTAAACAGCAGAGCGAATAATTGGAGACGCAGGGCGGGGTGGTGGTAGTGGGGCTTTTGCGACAGGTTTCACTTATAAGAGCAAAACCAGCAGAGATATTAGAAGTTGTACACGAGCATGTGACACAGATTCCTGATTTTCCCCTCTTTTTTTTTCCCAGAAGATTTACAGAATTTACAAAAAGAGATTATCCCTACACCTTCCACCCCTCCTATCCACCCCCATGACCCAAGCAGTGAAGGATTTAGGCAGATTTACTTCAGTAAACACCTTTGGACACTTGGGGGAAAAGTGGGAGTCTGTTTGCAAAAGGAGGCTTTTGTTAAGTGAGGTACCCGGGATAATGCTTTACCAGGCAGCTGTGATATTAACCTACCCAGCAATGCAGGAACACTTTTAACTCTTTGAGTGCCTGGCCCTTTGCACTCAGCAGATAAAATCCTGGCTCTCCAAAGACACTCAGAATTCTGGCTCTAGCAGTTTATTATTCAGACAAGTCTTGTAGACATGAAAACTGTTCAAGCTTTTAAAACAATGTGGTTTAATTAGATGAGGTGGACTTACATTGCTCATAAGCCCTCCAAATGGTGGTTTATAATTGGCAAGGAAAAAAAAGGGGGGGTAGAGAGAGAAAGAAAGAAAGGAATCAAGGCAGCACATTAAAAATTCCAGGAAATATCTTTAGAAAAGCTATTTTCATTTCCAGCTTTTAAAATATTAGACTATGGTAGCTAGAGGGAATGAAGCAGCTGGGGCCCTCTCTCCTTACTATAAAAGACACCAGAAGTTTGTAATGAAGAAAGGGGTTTCAGCTGGAAAAGCTGTAAGAGGCCAGCTCGGACAGTGACATTATCACAGGCCTCGCATCTTTTCAGGAGGGAAGTGTTGCCTATCTTTAGGAGCTTGGGAGGTCATGTGAACCTCAAGAGTCAGGGCCTCAGGCAGGCTGTTACCAACTTGAGACTTTTCAGAGCAAGCAAGAGAGGCATTTCTAAGAGGAAGGAGTTAATGGTTATTTTTTGCTGGGCATAAGAATAACTTTTCAGGTGTTGCATTTGGGCTTAAATAAGATTGCCTTATTTAGTTTCGAAAAAGAGTGTAGGTGTCAACGTTCGAGCAGCCACAAATGTGTGAGAAAGTAAAGGGTATGAGACATGACAGAATTAAAGGTGTTTGCTATGTTGTTACACCGTGTGTCAGGCTGCAAGCTCCCTTTGTCACAGCCTCCTGGTGATTTGACAGCGCGGATCTACTTCCCTTCTAGGTGAGACAGCATTTTTTAACTGGAGTTATAAATATGGTACCCCCTTCGCGTTGCACCCAGCCTCCCAGATCCGTGAATCCTGTCTGAAAGCATCTTGCCCTGAGACACAATGAACAAATGCTTTATACAGGGGGCTGTGCGCTTGGGGGCCGGGCATCTCCAGCATCACAGTAGCTGGCATTGACTGTTGTTTGGCAGGAAGGTCCTCTGCCAAATCATTCAATAATTAAGTTTTATGTTATTTGTATGAACGACCAAGCATGCAGTATTCCTTTTCAAATCAAAGGGAGGCTTAAAATTACTTTTTGAACACTTTCAGACCATGGTCAGGTCACAGTTTGGGGGCTGAATTAAAATGATCTCATTCATGATCTAATTGAGGTTGGCAAAACCTTAGCAGTAGCAGGAGTACATAAATATAAATCAAAGACCAAAATTTAGCAAATCATATCATTTGCTAGAAATCTGCTCATGAATTATTCTCCGATTGCCAACCCAGAAGTTAAACTTTGTCTCCCCTCAGCAACAGTAACTGCGCATGTTTTTTCAGGCTCCTGACAGCAAAGTTAGAGAGGCTGAAAAGAGGAAAGAGAAGGAAGATGATCAATGTCTCATCGAATATTGGGTGTTTGTGACCCAAGAAAGTATGAGAGCGAATAAAGCCATGTGCATTACAGTGGGGCCTGCAGTCTTGGTTAGAAATTATTACGAGCTTCTGAAAACCAGACTTTGGGAGAACAAGCAGCAGGGACACGTAAGGGGTAGAAAGGGAGCAAACATGTGAGAAAGATCTGATTGAACTTTGCTTTCTTTTTTTTCAATGGGAGAATGCAATCATCATAATGATTCCTGATTTTTTTTTTTTTTTAAGTACAAATTTAGTTCCGTTACTGAGCTGAATTGAGGGGATGCGATTTGAAGTAGTTAGAATTAAAAGACAGTACATAAAGATTGGCATAGTTAGTTAAGTTGCCTTTCTTTATTTTTAAAACATTAGTATAAAATTAAAACTCCAGATAATTTTCTTATAATCCATGAGATTAAATGTCATGTTCTATTATGTTATCCATTTTTAGTTGTTCTTCATGTTTCTTGGTTGCTATGTGTTATTTCAGCCTAAACCCACACACACTCTAAACTGGAGGAGCCCTAATTCTGAACTTAAATATTTTGAAGTTAAAATTTTTAAGTCCCGCTTAAATGAAGATATTCTTTCAAGCAAACAATAAACACATAACTGGTCAGTTCAACAGATTTTATTTATCACAAGAATAATATGTGAAGGTGCATTTTAGAATCTTGAGGATAAAATAGAAACATTCAAAAATAATCTCAGGTAATAGAGGTAGATGACTGCATTCCTTTGCTAACAGGTAATTGGCATTAATGATTTCCTGTGACAAAAAAGGCAAATCTAACATCAAAAAGTATAATGGATTCCTCTTTAATGTTGCTAATATAACAATATAGTGATATTTGTTCTTTCTATATATACTGTTTTGTATTTCTCTTTATAATCAGCTCTAGGAAAGAAAGGTACTCCTGACAAGGTGGTAGACACTCCCTCCCCAAAATAAGTAATCAATAATAAATCAACAGATTAAGATATTGTGCTATTTAAGATCTGAGGTTTTTTTTTTCTCCCTCTTTTGAATGAATAAATTTCAAGGATTATAGTACCCAAGTGATCTATAAAATGAAGTAGATAGCTTTCAGTGTTTTTTTAAAATCTAAATTTGATTTCGATTGTTTTATATATCTGAGTAATTGTAATCAAAGAAACTTTGCAATTTGCTTATTCTTGGAAGTACCTAAGTTTCTATTTTAGACACAAAGCACATCAATGGAAGTGTTTCACATCATGAGATTTCTCAGTTTTAAGAGGTGAGGTTTATATATAAAGAACTCAGTAAAGTGTGTTTTCATAATAAATAAACCCATTAAAAGGGGAAAATCTCTAAGCAAAATGGTTGTCCTCTAAAGATTTTCCATCACCTTTGCTCTGCGGATGGGAATTTGAAAACTAAATACAACCTATGCGAGTGTGCATGCACGCACACACGCATCCTAGGATCCCAGCTCTGGGATTCTTCTTAACTTTCACTACAATCCTATGGTTTGTGAATGAGATGCATTTAAGCAAAAATAGTAGAGGTGAAGAGTTAATTTAGACTCCTGTTTAGTAGGATTTATTGTAAGAGCAAAAAGTGTTCCCTAGGCCACGTGACTTGCAAAACTTACTTGCACCTATTAATCTAGCTTTAAGTATATTATTTAGGATAAATTACAAGCTTTGTGCTTTTAAACTGTTTTCCTTCGTTTTCCCTCAATATTACCAACCTTAGCACAGATTATGCTAAATTGATTGCAAATTATTATGGTTTTTTAAAATAGCATTCAGGACTTCTGAATAAAGATAGTATTTTAAAGTAGTGTTTACAGTATTTAAAAGAAAGAAAAGGGGAGGGGATTAAACCCTACGGAACACTTAGAAATGTGTGGAGTTTTATACTTGTACAGATAAAGTGTGAGGTAGCCTTGCCCTGTGAAACCAAGACCACAAATGATATGTGTCAGTAGGTTCTTTGATAGGGCTTCTGGCCACAGTGTTTTTGTGCTGTCAAACTGCTATGTTGAACAAACACCTCCTCTGGGACAAAGTGATAAATGCAGAGACAGGCTGGCTTCAGCCAGTCTCAGCAACCTCCCCCACCACGCCCCCAACACCCACACCCACCTCCCACCTCCCACAGTCCAGGCACCCCCACCCCCACCCCTATTTTACCCCTTTACCTGAAATTGACATTTTGAGAGCGATGCCCAGGGCTTTTCAAGGTGTCAGCGGTGAGTAATTATTGATACTCCCCAAATCTTACGAATCAGTCCTCTGAAAAAGCAGTCAAAGTCTTTTTTTTCTGGCAAGCTTTATCTAGTCTTTTTTAGATGGAAATGGACTGAGCTTCTAAACTTTTGCCAACTTGAACTTTTTCCACTTTTGCTTAATCATTTGAAAACCACTTGCTTTCCTCTTGTCTTCCCTCCCGTCACCAGAATTTTATTTTCTAATGTTCAAGCAAGTACATTGTGCAACACAAAACAAAATTTTGCCTTAAAAAGTCCAAACACTGTCACCTCCTACTTTTCACTTTGCGGTATTCTTTTCGGGCTAACACTTCAAATGTATAGCCAACTGATTTTTTCTTTTTTTCCTCTCCTCTCTCTTGGAGCCATTATTCTCTGACTAAAACCTGTTTACTGGTGCCTTTGTGTGTGCGTTTTTTCCCCCTGACATTAAATGAATTTCCATCTCCTACTTCTGCAATCTCTAAGAAATAGATAAACCATTATATTTTTTTCCCGGCTCGTATTTTAAATCGGTGATCCTGACAGCAGGCCGATTATTGCACTTTATGTTTTAGTGGATGTTTGCTGTTGCTAGTTACAGCAACACTTATCATAAGACAGCAAGAAAAGAGTAGTCCCTGGTAATTAAAGTAATGAAATATTCATTTACTCTACCTTTTCTGTAGTCTCACAAATTAGGCTGCTACATTTAATGCCTGCACTGCCTCTGTTTTTATTATAATGGCAGCTTTCGCATCTGCAATTAGGACTAATTCTGACAGTTACAATTTCTGAGGGATGGTAAACAGTGAACGAGATGTGCAGCAGAGGTATTACACGTGAAAAGCCCTTGTCTCTTTAACCTTGTTGTTTTTTTTCTCGCAGAGGTTACCTTTTCCCGATGGTGCAAAATCGACTTGACATAACTGTTCATCAGTTTCAGGGTTTTCCCTGGAGGTATTTGCATCAAATCAGCCCAGTCAAGCTTCAAGTTGAAATTGGCAGGCCAGAAACTGACAGGGTAGAGACTGGAAAAGAGACAGCTAAAGTACAGGCAGCAAACTGACAGTAGCAGAGTGAAAGACAGAGAGAAGGGGAGAGGGCTTGGGAGGCGCTTTTCAACTGTAGTGGAGGGGAGATCTCCACTCCGGTGTGGATCTCAGTGGCAACGTATCCTGGAGGAACTTGAAAGGTCGAGAGATTCAGAACACCTTCAGCTAATTCTTACCACTAGGGCTTCCCAGCCCTGCTCCCGTGTCCGCTCTCATTTCAGCTGATTGGATGCCTGAAGAGGAGTGGGCACATTTAATTAAACAGGAGGAAAGTTCTGAGGCACCTCCTTAGCACTTATTAAAGCTTGAAAGCCAGATCTCATGATCAGAGTTATAGGAGGCGAATAAGGAGGTTTGGTTTTTTTTTTTTTTTCTTTCCTAATTGTTAACTTGTAGGAACCTTGACAGTCCTTCTCTTGACCAGGTTTGTTTCCTTGGGATTCTACTCTGAAGCAGGTTAAATGTTCCCAGAGGCCAGAACTCAGGAGACTGTCAGTTCCAAAGTTAGTGCATTTTTGTCAACAAAAACAGCCACCTAGCAAAAATTTCATTTGAAGAGATTCTCCTTTGAATAACACGGGGTTGCAAGTTCTCTTTGTCAAATAACACCCTCCTGTCCTGATAACGGGAAGAACATTTATTCAGTTGTTTAAAGGCCAAAAAAACGTGGCAAAGCCTTAAAATAGCCATGACATTAAACTTTTATTTCACTATTGGGAACGTCACTTTGAGAAAAATTCTGTGATTGCTAAACTTTCATAATTGCTTTTGCAAAGAAAACAAACACAAAATGTGCTCCTTTTGGCTGAGTGCATTTTTTTCCCTCCTTTATGTCTATTTTTTTTAACCAATATATATATTTTCGTTATCCTGCCTTGTTTCTTCTAACTTTGGTGGTGGTGATGGAGGGTGTTGGTGTCTTTACTAGATGATTTAAAATCCTCACCATTTTCCAACTAGACTTGGGGGTCGAATAAGCCCTTGCTTTCAAAGCGTCTTCAGGCTCTGTGTATGACAGGCATTGGCTGATCTGCTGATGCCCATTCGACAGGCACTGTTGAACTAAAGTGGTGTGACGGCACAGTTTTGTTAAGCTGTGAACAAAGAGCTGAAGATGCCTTCCTGGCATCGTCCATGTGCATATTGGCCTTGTCACAGTTTTGCTTGATTTAATGCTCGGTTTATTCCTAGATATTAAAACTTAAATTCCGAACAATATGTTTTCAAACACTGCATACCAACTTTATTTTAAAAGCTTCAACTTCGAAGATCCCAGGGTTCATTTCCTCCTCCAGTTTCTATGTAGCCAACATGAAAACACAGCTCTGGAAATAAACAGATTGCCAGTAGCCTCTTAGCTGTTATCCATTTAAAAATGGGATTCCAGTCTTAAAAAGTCTTATTAGGGGGAAAGATTTATTTTTCTTTGATCATTGGTTGGAAGTCATTATTTATTTCCGACAGTGGATCGTGGCATAAATTCCTGAGGAAAAGTTACCTCCTGTGCACAGAGTCTGGGTAGACTTTTAAAAAGATAAATATTGTTAAAAAGATATTTAGTTAAAAAGAAACCACTGATAAATACCTGTCAGGGTGGGCACAGGCCTGTGGGCAGGGAAAAAAAAAAGGGAATCAAGGGAGTTTTTGTTGAAGTGAGCCCTGTTGAGGAGACAGCAGCAGAATTAGGATTGACTCTTAAAAATAAAATAATTGTTATAAAAATCCCCGTTCCACAGCTAAGAAAACTTAAGTTCAGTACTAAATTTAGATTCCCGTGTCCGGTTGAATGTGTCTTGAGCTTTATCTCTGCCGGGTTTTTTGTTTCCCCCTCTGCCTCTTTTCCTCCCTTCAGGTTGGCTTCAAGTGTTTGCTAAGAGATTAGTTAGCAAGTTTATATTGAGGAGGTAGCCATGGGAAGCAGCTCTCTGGCCGAAGGAACGCGCAGTGGGTCAGAGTGTGAAGATACGGGGAGCTAAGACTGACTAAGGCCCCGGATCAGGTACTTTATTTTCTCTTCAAGACAAACCCGCTCGTAGAAAGGTTTGTGGGATGACATCTCATCCCCACAGGAGCACAGATGTTACCACTTTTAGAAACTTCCAAACAAGCGTGATTGCTGGAACAACTTCATGAAAAAAGAAATTAAATCTATTGCCAGAACACTCCCTCTTCATTATGGAAAGAGGTTATGATTTGAGATATTCAAGGTTATTTTTACCTCCATTCATAAAACATATTCGGAGTGTGTGATGGGGAAGGTGAGGAAGGTGGCAAAAAAGAGAAAAAGTGTTCATCCAAAGGTATGGCTGCTAATAACAAGTGAGACTGCACTAAAAATCTGAAATTGAATCTCCAGAGTAAAACACATACACATTTCCACCTGCCTTAAGCACGCTTTCTTAGCAATGACAGTTGTACTAACTGAAATAAATTGCCCTTTTTTTTTCTTCCTCAGGAGTAGTAGTAGTTTACTCAATGTCCTTTATACCAAATAATTTTCACAGCCAAAAAGAGTGATACAGGTAGGGGAGACTGGGCAACAAAAGTTTTACTGCCAATTTTGTATAATACTACACATGAAAAAGACACTCCTTCTTGGAGCATAGATAAAATAATTCTACCCTCTTCTTTTAGTGAGATTTCAGGAGAGATGTTTGTGTCTGTTCCCATGGATGTGAGCAAGAGTTAAACATGCAGATCTCCAAACTGTCAAAAGGACAGGCCTGTTCATATATTCAGGGGAGCAGGTTCTTCATATATGAAGTGAATTCTAGCATTGGTTTGGTGCTTCCTATGAAAACTTTGTTAGTAACTATTTATAAAGGCGACAAATAACAGTTGATCCAAATAGTCCCCCTACCCCAACCCCCCAGCTCAGCCTGATCTGCTGTGTCCTGCTAACTCATAACATGCTATCTGTAAATTCCTTTAAACGAAGCCATAATCCTCACTATGTTTTATAACAAATGCATGGCTAGGCCCAACATGACTTCTCACCTTTTAATGAACTGTCCTAGTTTAGGTTCTTCTAAGGAATGGAGTGTAAAAAAGAAGCAAAAGCAAAGCAGAAGATGAAGAAATCTCTTAAATAGTTGCCTTTGAACATCCACAACCGCTGATGTGGCCTTTTCCCCTTTTTTTTTTCCAGGCCAGCAGAAGTGGCCTGCCCAGGGCTCATGCAAGTGAGCACATTTGAGAACTACTCAGTGGATGATTTGAGGGAGACCCTGGCCCTGTGATACCAACGAAGGGCCTTGACTGAGAACTCCCCCTGAGATCAGGAGTAAGCGTGATGTTAGTACAAGGAGTTCTTGAAGCAAGGCCTGACTCACGGGAGACTAGAAAGCATGGTTCTTCTAGCCATCGGTCAGCATTAAGTTTCAAATAAGCAGGTACTGATGGCTGCTTTTTTTTCTCCCATCTTGTTCCTAGCTGAGTGAGGATGTTCTGCTTCATGTAAATAGATCTTGGAATTTATCTGCAGTGAGGTAGGGCTTTAATGATCAGTATCTGCAAGCCAGGAGCATGACTGTGATCTCATTGTATCATAGTGTAGAGATGAGATAGTTTAGAGCTACAGCACACCAGTGCATTGTGCCTGGGTGTCGGGAACAATTCTTCCATTTCCAAAGCATCGACTCTTTCTTTTTCATCATTGTTTCCTTACCTCACTTGTATGCTTCTTCTGATAACAGATCTGAGTGAGTTATGCAAGCTTCAGACTTGCCAGCCCCCAGCTCCCAGGCCTAGTACAGAGTAATTCATAAACTCACCATATTAGACTATCAGATTGAAACCAAGGGTTTCTACTAGTGGTGGAATTGGAAAGCCCATTGTTTTGATTATCATTTCATCAGCCCCAACTGATACTAGTATGCTCAAGGAAAACATACTTCAGTTTCAGTTGATTTTCAGATTCCAAAATGGTGCTGCAAAGCCTGTGCATCTCTAATTATATTTTATGCTAGGCTGTGCAATACCAAAATATACGCTGCAGCAATCAGTGAGTGAACAGTATCAATCAATTTGTAAACAGATGAAGTCACTCATTCCCAAACTGGTTTTCCAAAAACAATTACTAAATTACAATAGAAAAAAATTGTACAGTTACTGTATTTGTGTGCTGTGTTACAATCAACATACCAGGGAAACAAAACAATTTAATGCAGAAAAATCATCATTCATCTACATTATAATTGCTTCTTTTTCACATCTACAGGGCGGTTAATTAAAATTGTGATTAAATGCGGTCGCGCTGCCTAAGATGTCTTGCCCAAAACAGGTGGTACAGAATTTAAAAGTAAAAAAAATGTAATTAGCATTGGAAATTGAGAAATTGCCTGTAAGAATCAGTGTTAATTTCAGTCAGTGATGAGGTAATTTATAAATGAATGCAGTGGAGGCTGTGCAAATGCACATTGCCTTCCTTGCCATTCTTAGCATTCTCAGCATGCAGGTGAAAATGTTTTCAAAATATTGAGGTAATTTGAAAATCAATCCATGCATTCCGTATCTTTTTTCCTCCCGTTTGTACCAAATGCTGAACAAATGCTGCCATAGATGGCACGATCCACCCGTTTTTTCACTTTCTAAAAGCAATGCTGCACATGTTTTAGACATTGATGAAGAAACGTCACAACACCAATTGCAAGTCTGAAATTGTCACAAGGGTCGGAACCCTCCACCTGAAGTTCTGACTGATGTGGATTGGGTTTGCTGCGGGGCACTCTGTCACTGAGATAGAGACCTAGAAGGAACAGGTAGTACAGACAGAAAGATGATTAACCAAACCCATAAACACTTGAGGTTTTATTTTTAAAGTTTAAGGAAGAATTAGAGGGTTATAATAAGGCCTGTATTTCCTTTAGCATCTTTAACTCTCTCTTTATTCTATTGATAAGACTCCAAAAGCAGCTAACAAAGTTGTTACCAGAAAAAAAATTTTTTCCAGAAATGAACTCTGCTCATAAATAATATCTCTTAACACACAAGGATGCAGCTTCCTATTGGCACATGAGTAAACTTAAAGTTTAGGTGCTGTTTTAAAAATTGTTTTTATTTGCACTATGTTTTTATTAAAATGAGATCCTCTAAGCTTTAAAAATCTTTTACTGGAAGAAATTTGACTTTCATGTGCTTATCCTCATCAGCTGAATGATATGAATTTAAGATATTTTAAACATTAATATGGGGTTTAAGGGTCTGGCTTCTTAAAGAGACTTCTTGGGACCTTTTAAGCATCCCCTTCCTGTATTTGGCACTCTGCAAAATGATTTCTCCATAAAAAGAATATGCTTAGTTTAACTGTTAAAGATCCATTTGATAATCAGATGCTCTCTGGTAAAGGATCCTTATATGGGTCTTTGTTGTTGGAGGTAGAATCGATGATTTCTGAAGCTATTCTTTGGGTAATCCTGAGTTTTTGGAGAGAGACAGAAACTAAGGAGTAGTCTGTTTCTCTGACAGTATCTTACCATCCTCTGATTTTAGGCATGCTGTCAGGTCTACCCCTATGAGCCTTCCTCATCCCGTTTAGGATACAAATGGACAGTGCAGTTTAGACTTGGTGAACGGCATTTTGTCATTTCTGCCGCATTTGAATCTGTTTCCCATTTACTATTACAAGTAGAAATAAAATGAGACCTATAAATGGAGGAAACCGAAAGGTCACCAGTTAACTTCATGATCCCTCTCCTTTCACCAGCTCCTGCCCCCCACTAACCGTGATTAGACCGATTTCATCTTCCAGCAGTCAGCTCACCTTCAGTGAGGGAGAGTGCAGCTTCATCAAAGAACGGCTTCCTGGATTCCCTTCAGGACCTGTGAACATAAGATCTGGGCCACATGGGACTTGGCTCAAGTTTCAGGAGAATGGTGGGATGGGGGGAGGGACTGTGACATGCTCCGGGCTGTGCTGGTTCTGAGTTTACAAGGGGTCACAAAGGTTAGAGAATCACAGATGTCAAGAGCCCCTTAGGCCCTCCCCCTTGAAAAAATGTGTGGTAGAAATCTTCCTACCTCTGTACGTTTAGTTCATAGTCCTCTAAACTAGCAGAGCACCATGGAATTCTTTACATGGGAGTTTTCACCTGTATTACATGAAACCACTGACAATGGCAATGTTTACTATCCAAGTTCATCTCCCAAGCATCTTCTCCATTCTCTTTCAGAGCCATCAGGATCCTCAGAAAAGGTATGGACTCTATGGCTATGTCAGCACTAGATTAGCCAGAAACTTGCTTTTTTTTTTTAATCCTTTTTCTTTTCGAAGTTTGCCACGTGAGCTTACTTGCTTCATTCGGTCATTGCCAGAAGCAGTACCTCTTTGAAGCTGATGTCAGGTTCCAGGAAGAAAAATGCGCATTTTCTTTTTCCTCTCATGGCTTCTTTCCACCTTTATTCCTAAGGGTGATATGAGCTTTGTATTATACAAAAAAAATTTGTTCTTGTTGCAAAAATAATTGAAATGTATGCCACTGGGTCGTTTTTAGGCTTCTGGTATTTCTGTCAAAAATTGCGGCATTTTTGTTATCCTGTATTAATTGAGCATCTAGTACGTGCAGGCACTGTACATGAGGCTGCAAACCAAAAACAAATGAATGATAGACTCTGGATGCCTGAGGAGCTCACAGTCTAGTGGCAAACGAGGGCCTCTAGAAATGAGGAAGATGTGATGAGTGCCATGAGGAGCTTTGTATCCAGTGAGTAGATAGCACAGAAGACAGCCTAACTAGATCTGGGAGCAGGTGGTGAGGGCGAACTTCCTGGGGGAGGCAGCTTTTGAAAGGAGGATGATCACGTGACTCGGATTTCACTGGTGGAGTGGGAAAAGGGCATTCTGAGCTGAGAGGAGGGTGTGCACAGGCTTTGGCTGATAGAAAGGGAGACCAGCTCAGGTGCTGGCAGCCAACCAACATGTCTGGAACAGAGCCCTAGTGCAGGGGCATAAGCTTGAACTGAGTCTGCAAAGGGGCTTGTGGGCAGAAGCATCTCCTGTTCCATATTTCTGGCTCTTAACCAATAAACAGGTAATGGTAAGCTCGTGAAACATATTTTTAAAGAAGAATGACATAATCATATTTGTGTTTCAGTGAAATGTCTCTGGCAACTGTAGGAAAGCTAATATTATCTAACATTTATTGAGTACTTAGAATGTGCTGAGACCTGTGCTAAGAATTTTGCCTATATCATCTGATGCCCTGACAAACACTCTGTCAGAGATACTCTTATTTCAATACCTTTTTTTTTAAACTGATGAAATTAAGGCTTAGAAAAAGGTGTGCATCTAGAGTCAGGAAGAAAGTTTATGGTTAATGTTACTGGAATTGTAGAATTTCCAGAATTACAAGTAATTCTGGAAAAACATTTGGAAAAAGAAACCTAGCCCTTGAAAAAGAGTTAAAGTGAGGCAGTTCGATTCCCTTTTCTCTGGGTGAAGAGTGAGCTTTAGTTGTGTATAAGGATTTTTCATCCTCAAAATTCTTTTCATTCATCACTAGGCCATGGTGAAAAAAGAAAACCAAAAAAATTGTTCTTCGTTCTCAAGAAAACTGATCCTAGAATGTTATATCTTTGGGAATTTGGAAAGAGATGCTTAATAGACAGCCCTTCAGAACAGTGGAGTTTAGTAAACCCCGGAACACTAGCCTTGCTGATTTAATTCATGACATTAAGGCCTTATGGGGAAACAAATGAAAATAATCCCTTTGCGATGACTCTTTTCCCCCTTTTCTAAATTAACTCTTCCGTTGCCTAAGACTCACCAATCCTCAAACTTCCAAATTCTCCACACTGCCTTATCTCTGCCATCCCATGGCAGGCCCTAAAGCTGCTAACATTTTGTAACAACTATGTGACAAATTGTTGTGCTTTTATTCATGTCGGACATCTTTGCCAGGCTTGCTTGTTGTGTTTTCTGTTTGGCTGTGTCATGGGACCAAAGGTGGCTGCCTTTGTACAGCATGTCAAATCTGGTTAACATGCAGCCATTTATCTTTAAAACCACTCCCGCACAATGGCAGCGGTGGGCCAGGCCACAGGGCTCCCAGCACAACCCAATTTTTCAGACCATCTTTTCTGCATATGGGGAGCACATTGGACAGCAGACAAGATGTTTTGTGATTTGGGGAATCTCTTAGAGACAAATTGTAGAGTGCAAGTGCAGTGTAGCTGGACTGCTGGGTGCCCAGTGAAGTGAGGAAAATCAGATACAGCACGGGCTGAAAGAATGAAGCAAGAATTCATATCTCTGTGCAGAACATGCACCGTACTTTGCTCACATAGAGAGTTCACACAGACAAAAGCGTGTTTACTTGGTGGTTATTTGCAGGGCATTCTATAGACACAGCCTGTGTGTATATTCACCCATAGGCCTTCTCTCTGCATTTTGGACTGCGTTTTGCCCACACATGAGCATGGAAATTTGCTGGTGTGGGAAGACAATTTGCTGTTAGCAATTTAAGACATGGGAAAGACCTTCTAGTTCACTGAGGCGTTTCTTTCCTAATGCCGCAGAAGCAGAATCTTTGTATTCTCTACTGCTGTTTCAATAAAGGACTGTGTGTGTGTTTAAGGAATACTCAGAACCGGTGAGTGTCAAGTGCTCCAGTGAAAGACCTTGAGGACTTTTCTTACTGTAAAATGGCTACAAACTTTATAACCTAGTTCACTCTGGGTTTTCATTTTTCAGTTGTTTCCAGGTGTCTTGGGGATGATTTGCCCTTAAATAACTAATTATCGGCAGAGGAGAAAAGACAGCATTAAAAAAAAGTGATAAACTAGTTTAACTAAAATGAAAAATTTACTTCCTTGGATCAGTGAAAGGATCGAACATAGCAAAACCATCTGACTTAGATGAATTGTTAGGAATTATAAATAGTTAATGTAAAAGTATATATACATAAATATATGTATACGTATACATACGGTTGTGTATGTTATATATATATACATATATGTATATGTATGTATGTGTGTGTGTGTATATATATATGTGTGTGTATATATATATATATATATACTGAGCTTGCTTGAATAAACAGGCACCCAGTTTTTTTCTTTCTCTCTCTCTCTCTCTTTTTTTTTTTTTTTTTTTTTGAGTAAAGGACCCAAGAGATTGCCTTTCACTTTGAAAACAATCTCTAATATCAGGAAAATGCGCTGTTTGTTTATGCGTACATAATGCAAGTTTGTCCGCCTGGGAACTGCAGCAAATGGGAGAAGTATGCATGGATTTCACAGGTAACAGGATTACGTGGGCACATAATTGATCCATTTGGAGAAAAAAAATGACAGTGCTCTAAAGATGCCTAGGCTTTGGAGATGGAGTTTATGAAACAGGCATTTGTAAATTCAAAGGAATCAATATGTCAATTTTATTACATCTCAGAACCAGCTGGGCATTAAAGGAACAGTAGCCTTAAAAAAAAAAAAAAAAGCAAACAAAAAAACCGTGCAGCTGTGTATTCCCACATTGTCTACCTTTCTTAAAGGGCTTAGCATTTAAGGACACGAACTTAAGAGACTTCTACCTTTCCAGAAATTAATTTACATTGTCAAAAAAAGAACAATAATTGAGCATTTTCTCAGTTTTCAATCTAACTAGTCCATTAAAATGTCTTGAATTATTACTACAATTAAAGTCTATTAATAGATATAGGTAATAAGCAGGATAGTGACTCTCACATAGGTTGCATACAGTCAAGCGTTCATTAGAATTCATGTCTGCATTGTGCTTTTTCAACAAAGTCTAGACTCTACCTCTTCCCTGATCTAAGAACATAATTTAAGAGCTAAGCTTTGGATGTCCCACAGATTTTGGTCCGTGCAAGTATGAAATATTCCTGTTTTATTAGAGTTTTTGACAATTCAAAAAGACCAAGCTATTTTAAATTAAGTTCCCAGATAATAGGATTTGGACAACAGCCGTAAGAGACGTGCATTGGATGTGAATTCAAGATATTTTTTTAAGATCCCAAAGAGCTTACACAACTAAGGATGAAATTTAGATGCTATTAACTGGCCCACTTGTAAGTGAAGCAATGCTGTCTTTCACCTCCCTACTGTGTGCTGCCTACTCATACCTCAGAGGTGAACTGCTCTGCTATTTCATGCTCACATCTGCCCTTCCCCGGACTTCCGCTCCAAGAACATCCCTAGACCCATTCACTTATAAGCCATCGAGCCCAGCGCTTCTCTCTCCCCAGGGAATAAGGAATTCAATACCATGAAAAGAATGGAGCATTCAGACACAAACAAATCTGTGGCTGAATTCCGATTCTGCCACTTACTCTCATGTGACCCTGAGTGTGTTTCTTAACTTCTCTGAGCCTCAGTTCATAATGCTTAAAATGGGGTCCAATATTTATTTTATAGGATCATTAGAGTATTGAACAAAATTCTGAGGGCAGTATCTGAAGCCTAGAAGATACTCAGTACATTCTGCTTATGACTGTTTCAAGGCGTGACTAATCAGGCTGCCAGGAATTCTGTGATAGAGGTGCTTCAGTTTCTGGGTCATGCAGAAACATTCTTGAAAAGAGGAAACAATAACCTTACGCTGAAGTAGTCATTCCTTTTCAAATCTTTAGGGAGTGTTAAAAAACAGAAAAGGAAAAGAAATAGTCAGAGTGGTTGGCATGATCACAGGTACCTGCATTTCCAGGGAAAAGATACGGTACTTTTTTTCTATAGGAACAACGCCGTGTTTCAAATTCCTCAAAGAGTATATTCTGAGCTGACCTTTGTCATAGCACTTACAATATTCGATTCCTATTTTTCTTCTCACAAATATGTAACTGCCTTGAGGACAGTCTTTTCCTTCTTTCTGTCACCAGTGCCTAGCTCTGCACATGGAACACAAAAAATCATTTTGTTCAAGCGAGGCTGTACTTGATACGAAGAAGAATCCGTTCTACTCAACTACCTTCCGAAAATGAATACGCCAGGTACATTAAACATTTAGGATATATTACAATATCTAGAAAAAAGCTTTTGATAGCTTGCGTTAGACTCCCTACCACTCCATTAACAATTCCTTGAGCTTCACTCAGTGACAGCTGTGTCATCTTGAATACCTGGGATTTTTTTCCTCCTCTTTTAGTTTGTGTTTAAATCAACTGGCTCTCTGCCTTTTGCACTGACACCTTTAAGATCTGTGGGAGGCAGGCAGAGAGGCAGTGTGGGTCCCCAAGACAAGCCTAGGCTTTGAACATCTGGGCTCAGGTTGATTTCTACTTCATATCAGCCATGCAGCCAGGAGCCAGTTGCTCAACTTAAATATGTCTCCATTTCTCATAATATTTGTGTTACAGGGTTGTTGTGAAGAATTATTGGTAATAGGTAAAGTATCAAACACATAATAGGTACTTAATGTTATGTCCTCTCCCTAACTCTTCTGTGTTTGCTGAGTATCTGCTTTGGGTTGGCAGGTAGTGAGTTCCCCCTTTGCTCCTTCTACCAGCCATTAAGTCAGTCAACATTTAATACACACCAATGGTGGATATCTTACCCCAATTCCAAATATTATTATGAGAGCTGGACTATTTTCTACTCAAGGAAAGGAGCATGCAGAAGTACCCTCCATACTTAGAATCACAATCATTCTATTTTCTGCCTAATCTGACTCTTTCTTTGTTCCCACCATCCTTTTTAGTGAGCCACTTTGGCATCTCTGCAAGGCTTCATCACCGTTCTGTGCTTGAGTATCTCAGATCTCTCTTCTTCCATGATCCTTTGAAGACAGCAGGGGAAAAAAGATGCACTAAGGTCTCTTGACTTTATGTGTTTGCCATGCAACTCTGTGGATTGGTTAGTTAATAGAACAGATTAAAACACTTTGATTCTGCTTAAGCATACCAGAAATACATTCAAATCTACAGCTACAAAATGTAAAGAAGGTAGTCCAAATATAGTACTACATAATGAGGCTCCCTGTTGGTAGTATATAAAGCACTTTAGAGTATAGCTTCAAATTCTAATGAAGATCATTTTAAATTTTGCACTGAATTGTGAATTTAAAATTCCCATGTTCTCCATAAGTATCTGAAGAGGGGCATGTAAATACCATAAGTGAATTAATTACTGCCTTAAGTTGGTAAAGCATGTGTGAATCCAAACTTTATTCTTGAACTTGCACTTCTCTTCCCAAGGTTTTTTCAACCATTTCCTATATGCCGAGTTCTGAGTACCTATTCAACTGCTGAGGACATATAAAAAGGTATTTTTCTTTTCATGGATTAAATATTTGAATCTCAGAAAATCATCACCACCACCACGGAAAGTATACCCACTACTGTATCCATGTATGACATGAAATTCATAAAGCAGAAGAGAGGAATTTATAATGGAAAACTTAGGAGAACATGCACAGATTTTACTTAGCTTTTACCCCTCCTTTTGATATTACCCATTATCATTTTCTTTCTCTGGGAAGAAACCAAGGACTAGATGGCAAGAAGATCTTTAACTCTTGCTTCTGTAACCAGGGCGACCACCGAAGTTATTGGACAACTTTTCCAAGCTGACTTTTCTGAAGTCAACCCCAAAAGGGGGGAAAACGGAGCTGCCGTTAGCTCATGGATGGTGCCCACATGGCCCTCACCGGTGCCCTCAGAGACGCCATCATTTCCATGGAAGGGCCAGAGGCCCTGCCAATATCCGCACATCATTGGCATGATAGACCGTAACAGCTTCTTCTGAGCCGTTCCGGTCTGTCGTGTCAATGCGTACTCAGGGAGTCCTCAGCACACGGATCATTGACACGGCACTACATAACGGCTCCTTAGCAGCCATTATTGGGTATCAAGTCAATGCATACTCAGGGAGCCTTTAATGCATAGGCCTGCACAAGCAGACACATTCCGAATGCTAAAATTCCTTAGGAAAATTAGTTGTTGCCCATGTGTGATCGCTGTTTTCCATTTTGAATTTTAACCATTTTGAGGAAAGGGGGAGAAGGGAAAACACTGGAGTCCTCTGAAAAGTCCTTAAAAGACTGAGGCAAAAGTTGTCAGGGTGAGCTGGGTGCACGAAGACGGCGGGCTTCTCATTTTTTCCTTTCCATAGCCTCATTTTATTGTGTCAAAGTTCTAGAAAGCCCTTCACTTTCACAGAGGCTCTTTTTCAGGCTGGGGACAGCCCAGAAAAACCTTTTTTTTTATGGTTCAGATATAAATCCCAGAAAACGTAGTGGAAATGATGACAGGCTCTCTAACTGTAAAATAACTGCAGTAGGTATCATTATAATAATCTTACAGAACTACACACATCAGAAATATCACGGTATATGATGATCTCTGCAAGACGTTTCAGCTGGTTGTCATTCCAGACTTCTAATAAATAACATGTTGAGTGGGAAAGGTTCTGCAAGATCGAAGTGAAATAATAATGATTATAATAGCAATAATAACAACAACAATATAGCTACCATTTATTACATCCTAACTGTGTGGCAGGCACTTTGTATACATTACCTCATTTAATTTTCTCAGCAGACTTTACAAATCGGGGAACTGGAGCAAGGTGACGTACCTTGACTGATGTCACACAACTGCTAAGCGGCAGAGGTGGGATTTGAACTGGGTATTGCTTCTAACCTAGCACCTTCAGGGAGCTAGGTTTTTCTATAGAATATCCAACCCCTTGTGGGCTTACTGATCAGGAAACTGAGGCCAGGGTAGTTTTAGTCATTCCCCCAAATAATAAAGAGAGTCCGAGTCAGTACTAGAAGGCAACAAAACGGTAGATGCCCTTTCTGTGTGACCACATGTTAACCACAGACAAGACTTGGGAATTTCGGAGACTCTGTTTCGTGTTTCAGAAGGAAGGTCCACTGTTGCCACCACTCCTTGGAAAGCCTTCCCCGCACCAAGTCAAAATGGTGCGAGTTTGCTCTTGTTGGTATTTTTTTCCCTTTTGTGTTCTGCTTACTGACTGACATCTGCTATCATGCTAAGCAGGTGTTCCTATGTAAACGAACGTGCCCTGTTTGTGTTTCGCCATCCTCGCTGCTGCGCACCCAAATGAGCAGCGTGATTAAGAATCCTGTAAATTTTTGAAAGGAAACGGATGGCTACCCTACTAGAACATAATTACACCGTTCCAACATCCGCAGCTCACTGCTGCAGCAGAGTTGGAGAACAGCAGAAATTAATAATATATAATAGCATCATTCTCGTAATTTATAAATGAAATAAAGTAGAGAGGAGATTCTGCTGATATGCATTTTCTCCTTAATTCTAAAAGACAAAGTATAGATTAGAATTTTAGTGGGGTGAAACCTGGCCAGCAGTCTCCCACTAGTTGCCTGATTCATGATAGGAGTGTTTTGCTTAGGGAAAAGAGCTAATATCTTTTATTAGGCCAGGGAAAAAATGAATAAACAAGGCCCTCTAAAGGCAATACCAGATAAAGGGGCCCTGAAAAAAATCTCTCTGCAGATGGTGGGTCCGCTCTATTTTAAAAAGGTGTTCTTACTTTAAGACTTCAACATGTGCAGCATTTTTTATTTCATTATAATAACGTATCACCATAGGTCAACCCCTGTAAGAAAAGAGAGACCTGATCACTTAAAGATGTGGTTCTACACAAACTTTATGTTAGAGAGCATTTGTGTAAGTATAACAATACACATCCAGCGAGCAACCCTGTACTGTACAACAACAAAACATTGTCAATACGGTAGATAATGTTATGTGTTTGTTTTTTTACCACAATAATGCTTGCATATCTTTAAAAAAAAATCATGATTTTGAGCACCCTGAATGTGCCAATGAGCCTCTTATTACAAATCATCCATTAGAGTAAGGGAGCTGATTCTTTTAATCATGCCTTTCAACCATGCTGGAAAGATAATAGAACTTTCCAAAGAGGCAAATAAATTACATGTTAAAAGTAGCTGGTCCTTTCTCTGTGACGTAGGATTATGGAAGGCAGTTAGAAATTTAAAATATTTTTCTGTCTTTATTTGCCATACATAAGTCGCTGGAGAAAAGAACACAGTCAATTTTTTCAAGGGTTTGTCCTCCACAAGCCCAGTGTCCACACACATGCATAGGTAATTTGCCTTAAGAAAAAGAATATTAATATGACTTAAATAATGTTGCTTAAGCAGGTTTCTGTGCTTAATTTCAAAAGATGACACTATGTCCCCCCCCAAAAGTCAGCATGGATTTTCTTGCCTTAATTAACCTTAGAGAACATGGAAATACTGTTTACTTTTCAAGAGAAGCATGTCCATTTAAGACGCTTATTCATTTAAGCAGTATTCATTTAAAAGTTCCCTCGAGTATTACTCTATGTGTTTTGATTTGGTTCAGAGAAAATAAATTCATTTAATAGATTTATTTTATTAACAGGTATTTATTTAAGTGGGTTCCACTGTATTTAAATCTCCAAACAGTTTCCATTTACTTTCTTGCTTACTTGCTTCATGTTGACTCATTTTAATAAGCCTCAGGTGCCTAGGGTCTTATCGAGTGTTCAGATTGATCAATATGGTTAAATTAAAATTGTGCAAAATATAAGCAAATGTACTCTAACAACACAGTGAAAAATGTGCTGTGCACTAAGCATTGATTGGTGCTGTGGACACGGATGTGTGGTGATGGGAAAACCTCTAAACAACCTGGAAACTGCCACTCCTGCTCCCTCCAGGAACTCCTTTCCCACCCCTAAAGTCAAGCAAGGGTGTAGCACGCTCACTGCCCACCAAAGGAGGAGAGAGAGATGCACGGCAGGTGTTTTGCTTTTTGATTTAATGGAAACCAGAATGTAAGACTCACAGTGAAATCCTTTATAAAAAGAAAAAAGCTAAGATCATATAAAAGTTAAGCTTTGACTATCGCTGAAATGCTTTAGGCAATGTCAATTTAAGAATGAGGAGTCTAGTTCTTTTTCACAGAGTAACTTTTTATTTAGTTGTAATTATTTAAAAAATCTTAATCACTTGGTGGATTGTGTCTTTTTTTCAAACTTCTTGTTTGCCAGATGCACAAAAAATACCCTAATTTCTAAGACATACCAAAAATCAGCCTTCCCATTAGCACTGCATTTGCAAAACCTATATAACTTAATAGCTTTCTAACAAATTCATTGCTCTGTAATTATAAAGCAAAGTAGATAACTAAATATATTTTAGTAGGCTCCTTTCAGCATAAAAATGTTTATCTTCTATTCCTAAATCAATTCCTTAACCTTTTCTTTGCTTCTCTTTATTTTCCTTTCTTGTCTGTTATATGAAATGCATTAGGAGTATTAAGTATCCTTAATATTCAGTCTTTTTTAAGCTTTTAAAAAACTACCACAGTACTTAAAAATCATAATTATATATCATTCAAAAATGTTCCTAAATACGTGTTGGCAGTTTCTTTTCCTACCTGTTGTGTGATCTTGCATCTATCTTTAATCTTCTTGCTAAGTGACAGCTACCATCACAGCTCTGGCTTTCTTTGATATTATCTCTTCCTACATGTCCAAAACATAAGTTCACATGAGCAGAAGTTGATCTTATCAAAGGTAAATCAGAAGTTTGAAAAAAAAAAAGGCGAGGCGATAAAAATATCAAAAATACATATCTTGCAGGCCATGATTGTGTTGAGGAAAGTTTGATCTGTTGAGATGGAAATCATCCTTTAGTTTAAACTGACCATGTAGTTTTAGAAGAATAAAATGAATATGAAGTTTTCTTTTAAATGAAATCTAATGCTTGAGCTTCCTAACCCTTAACGGCACAGGCACCAGCAAGCCTACAAAATAGTGTTAGAGTCTTTTTTCTTTTTTGCCCTTTTTTTTTTTTGCTTTTTAGGGCTGCACCTGCAGCATGTGGAGATTCCCAGGCTAGGGGTCCAATCAGAGCTGCAGCTGCTGGCCTACGCCACAGCCACAGCAACGCAGGATCCGAGCCACGTCTGCAACCTACACCACAGCTCATGGGAACACCAGATCCTTGGCCCACTGAGCAAGGCCAGGGATCGAACCTGCAACCTCATGGTTCCCGGTCAGATTCATTTCCGTTGTGCCATGACAGGAACTCCTAGTGTTGGAGTCTTAAAACTCATTAGAAACAAGTCAACCAATACAAGTTCAGAAAAATTGACTTTATTTTTGTAGCAGGGCCAAGAAAAATACTTAGGTTTTTGTTTAGTTTTGTTCATGTTACGTTTGATTTTTCTCAGTGTTTTGCATGTTTTGAGTCTTTAATATCAAAGGTAGGGCTCTTTGTAAACAAGCGTAAGTTTACCCAGGCAGCTTCACTTACACCCTTCCCTTGTAATCAGATGTGAAAATTACACCCTCCCTTTTGGATACATGATAATTACACATTTCAACATGCAAGGAATTGTCTCTGTTTCAGTTGTTGGAATGAAAAAGCTGAGACATTCAGTAAAATATATTATTATATTAAAGATCATTTCCATAATTGTTTTCGGGGTTCGTAATCAAAACCATGATCAAGGTAGATCTAGTTTTAAAAAGAATACGTGGAAATAAGGAGCAGATAGAGTGAATTGCTGAGTTCCTCTTGAATGGCCATTCCCTTATTTTATAAAAATCCAGTTTAGAAAAATATAGTCTCTCTTTCAAAATATCTTTAAGTATCTTATTTGACATTTTCTTTTCCCATGCTTATTGAAGTACCTATTTTTTACTTCTTTAGACCAAAAAGAAGTAAAAATCTACATTTTTGTATTCAGTGTGAAAGTAGAGGAGACAGATAAATACAAGAAAGGAATCTTTTATGAAAAGTTTTTTTTTTCCAAGAGTCCTTTTGAGCCCACTGAGCCCGCTGTAAAAGTTCTGTAAACTCTAGGTTCATCCAGACTGCTCCTTACATCATAAGATAAAGATATACGTAAGTGTTAAAGCCTACAAAAAGTTCAAGATTTGGAAAATAACCCTGACACAAAAGTATTTTTTTCTTCTCTTTGGGAGGAGGACAACTTAAATTACTGATTTCTTTCTACTTTATTCAGCTAAGAAGAAAAGGGAAAGAAGGGAGAAGGTGGTGCTAGGTAACTGATTTTATGATTTCTTGAAATAGTTTATATCACAAAAGGAAGGCTCAAATGGATTAATTCTCTAAGTATTTAAATTTTTTTCTATTTATCCAAACACTGGCATAGATAAGTGACCATACGTAGTCATATAATCCAAATCTATTTTTTAAAAGGATTCTACTAGATTTCTTGGTTCTGAAAATGCCTGACCCGGTATTAAAATATTTGGCATGAAATAACACTAATTAGCACATATGTATATACATCCTTTTCTATCTTAAAAATCACTGTATAATCTGACATTTGTGTTTGATTTTCCAAAATATTTTCCCTAGAGAATCTTCACATATTTTTAGAACTTGGAAGAAACCAGAGAACTCAACTATTCTCACCCCTAGGCTTCCCTCATTGTGTAGAAATTGAAACAGAGCTGTCAGACTAGGATTTGAACCCTAGTCTTCAGACTCCAAATCAGGGATAGGATGCAGTTTTGAATGTAGATTTTGTTGTCAGATTTTCTCCCAAGATCCAATTTGAGATGATGTCTTATTTTTAGGCCAAGTAAGTCTCTACTCTGAAGTGTCAGATTATAGTTACTGTGTATGCCAAGAGTGAAACAGACTATAATCAGAGAATCCAGTGTGCCCACATGGTTAGTTTTTGAGTTACTGGACGATGGAGCTGCATATTCTGAACTCGAGACTCTTGGTTTGTACTACCTCTGTGTTTTTTTTTTTTTTTTTTCTTTAGAAAGATTGGAAGTTGCTTTTCAGGTGAGGTATGTTCATAATTCCTTTACAGGCGAGGCAGAGAATTCAGAAAACCTTTCAACTGGTATTGACATTAGCATAGCAGTGCCTGGGTTGCCACTGCAGTCCCCTTGTGAAGTAAGCCACCTTGGTAGAAGGGGCAGTGAGAAGGAAGAGACGGTGGCAGAGAACCTGAGGAGAAAATGTCAGGAGCATTGCCAGGAAGGAATTAATAAGTCTCTCCTCCAGGCCTCCTGGTCAACCTCTACCTTCACTACATTACGGTTACAAGCAGCAGCGACAGCAATCAGGAAGAGTTTGGGGTGGGAAAAGTAAAGAAGGAGCCATTCCTGAGAAGGCCACATGTCTTCTACTGGTTTCCATTCCAGCAAGCCGCTTGCTCTGTGGAGTTCTGGGATCACAACCTTGTATAAGGAGACGTGTCCTGGACCTGGTTCAGGAAACTCGGATTTCTGTACTCTCCCACCCCACCCCCATCCCTGCCATCCAGTCTCAGCAAGACCATAGCACATCCCTTAACCTCCCTGGGCCTCGTGTCCCTAGCTGTAACATGTAGGGATTGGACGGAGGTTGCAAACTGGTGGCTGACAGATGTGTTTAGTTTGGCTTACAAAGTATTTTAAACACTTTCAGATTGGTTGCCAATATTTAAAAATTGGGCAGTTTCAAAGATTCAGATTTCCAGCACCTCTGGAGAACTCAGAAACTATGACATCTCTGGCCCACACAGATGCATGGAAAGACCATGAGGAAATTACTCTGGATCCCCCTTGGAAGGATCAGTCAACCTTCCGTCACCTGCTTGGTCTGTGTAGACATTTGGGTATATGACCGTGACCTCCTCCAAAGCTCCTTCCCATGTTGAGTTCTGTAATTCCAAAGCCGTTTTGCTTCACTGTACAAAATAGAATAAATCCTTAGTGGTTTCTATATCCACAGCAGAATGTGAAGGTATTTGTCTATATAATATACACAATATATGTGTCATGTAAAGGTTGGAAATATTTTAGGTTACACAGGTCAGTTTCATTTGGAACAAACTTTGAAATCTGATCATAGGAGGCAGGTGTAGCTCAGAAAAGATGAACTTTAAGATAGTCACAGGAAGGCTTCTGACTACTGTCTACCCAGAAAACTATATAAGTATTTTATAAATTACCCCCAAATTAATTATTTAAAGCCAAAGCAAATAATATAGACCCCTCCATCTCAACATAGCATTTTTTCATCTCCCAGTAAACTAGCATCTCCAGTCTTCTGTTTAAATATTAGATTTATGACCTTTTTTCTGTTTATGTGATTGAAAGCAAATTATATTGGTCTATGTTCAGTCTTTTTCAAAAGTAAATTACATCAGTTTAGAATGTCATATTTTTATAAACCCTATTTCCAGATATATCCAGTTTGAACACAAAGGCTAACTTTGAAGCTAATGGTTACAGAGTGTTTAATATTGTACAAATGCCTTGATAGAAATATCTCATTTGGTCTTCACAACTATTCTAGGAGGTGGATAGAGAAGGTACTTAACACAAACAATGAGTCTAAGACTCAGAAAAATTGGAAAACTATTGGAAAATGGGCTACTTAATATGTGAAAGAACCAGTGTACAAACCTACAGCTTCTGGCTTCACGTTTAATGATTCCCATCCACGAAGAATTTTTTTTTGGTAGCTCTTAAGTGAATGCAGGATTTTTGTTAAGGGAAGTTAACACCTGTACAAAAACACAACTTGCAGATAGTGTAGGAAATAATTATTTAAGAATAAAGTTTCAAGGAGTTCCCGTCATGGCTCAGTGGTTAACGAATCCAACTAGGAACCATGAGGTTGCGGGTTCGATCCCTGGCCTTGCTCAGTGGGTTAAGGATCCAGCGTTGCCGTGAGCTGTGGTGTAGGTCGCAGACACGGCTCGGATCCCGCATTGCTGTGGCTGTGGCGAAGGCCGGCGGCTACAGCTCCTGTTAGACCCCCTAGCCTGGGAACCTCCATATCCCGTGGGTGTGGCCCTAGATAAGGCAAAAAGACAAAAAAAAAAGAATAAAGTTTCTCAATGAAATATCAACACAGAGAGACGGGGAAGGGGCAAAAAATCATGAACTAGGCAGGTAGAAGTTTATGGAAAAATAAGGTGCTAGGGAGTTTTTAACTAAAGAAGCAGAGGAGGAGTTCGCACTGTGGTACAGTGGGTTAAGAATCCGACTGCAGTGGCTTGGGTCGATTTGGAGGTGCACGTTCAATCCGGTTAAAAGATCTGGTGTTGCTGCAGCTGCAGCGTAGGTCAAAGCTGTGTCTAGGATTCAATCCCTGGCCCAGGAACTTCTAAATACTTCAGGTGCAGCCATAAAAGAAAATAAAATTTAAAAAAATTTTTTTAAGTAGAAGATAGAACAGCTAAAAAAGCAATATTATAGAAAGATGGGAAGAAATAAAGCGTAAATAAAAGATAAGAAGACTGCCTAGTAATTTAAGTGAAACCCTTTAGGACAGAGGTGGGAGAGAAATGGGAAATACTAGAGAGGAAGCAACAATTAGAAAGTGTGGAAGAAAAACCTCTAGGCCAGAAATCTGAGCAGACTGAAAGAGAGGGGAAGGTGGTAAATATGGAAACATAGAAAGGGATGTTTTTAGGAATTCACAAGCTGAAAGGAAAATACATTGTAATCAAAAAACTCTGTGAAGTTCAACAAATTTGGATTACAAGAAAGGCAATTAACATGGTTAGAAGGAAAGAATAGAAATTAAGAGAAATTTTTAGATTTCAAGAGGTAGGAAGAGAAATGATATAAAAGGGAAAGAAGGCATGTGTGGAAAGTAGAATGAGGTGATAAGCCGTGGTAGGTGGAGGTGGAAAGTGAAATGAGTCAGGAAAGCCATGCTAGGGACCAGAGCAGGCTGCAGGGCTGCAGAAAAGGAAGCCATTCATGAAGGAAGCTACAAAGAAAAACCCCAAGCTGTGCTGGGAGGGGACTGAGCCCCTAAGGTGGCAGAGGAAGAGGCTAAGCTCAGCAGAAATAGAAGGTGAACAAGGAGAAAGTGGGGAACGGGGTGGGGAGGGTGGGGGAGGGGAGCAAAGAGTGACTGAAAATCGTAGGGCTAAAATCATTGAAAGTAAGAATGACTCCTTGTGTTCAAATTATTCATTTTGGCGTATGCATGTTGGTTTCTTTTTTCCGTAACTGGGTACCTTACCTTATTTCACGTGTTCATATGACAAGATTATACTATTAGCATCAATTCACATGGAAAAAGACTTTATAAGAATGAGCTTTTTTTTTTTAACTTTTTGAAGTTTCTCAAAAGGTGGGGTAACCTTGGTGCTGATCTGAAAGATACAAGCACTGCAGAGGAGTGTAAGAATGGGGCTGGAGGTCATGATCATTTTTGAAACTATTCTTTCAATAAATTCATAATTTACATAAAGTGGAAATTATGTCCAAATATGGAAAAACATACTCTAGATTTTTATTTGCCTTGCTTATGATAAAGGTGTCTTGAGTTTTTAGCTTGATGTACAGACTTTTAATATCAAAGGTCCTTTTGTCAATTATATTTTATAATCAAATTGTATAGATCCCTCAACAATCCTTTACCTTGATACTACGTACTTATTTATCTGGATTTGAATACTTTCTTGCTCAGTAAGAAAAGTATCTTTCTTACTTTTCTTCTAAAAGTGTACCCCACGGCACCTTAAAATTTAGAAGCCTTCTCTTCCCCAACCGTTTCTAGTCTCCTTTAATTGAATTAATGCAAGGCCTTTGGCAATGCAGTCTCTGTATCACTATAAAAATGGAGTTAAAAATCATAACAGACATAAGAAACTGGAGGAAAATTAGTACTGTGGCCTTCTGGTCACACCTTGGACCATGTCCTCAGGCCGTGTGCAGTGTGTGTCCCTCAAGAGTGGGCTATGTAACGGGACACAGGAGGCAAGGCCCATGTAGAGGATTAGCTTATCTGAAGGTGGATAGACTGTCCTTTTGTCAAATGCAAATAGCTTTTTGTAAGAACCTCAAGAAATTCTTGTCAATAATAAATTTAACCTAATCACTTCTTCCTCCTTCCTTCTTTCCTCTTCCTTTCTCTTTTTTCTTCAGTTTCCTTTGATAACCCCACCCCCCTTCTAAGATCCTCCTCTCAAAGTTGTGTGCCTGAAAAGAAAATCAAAATCAGTGTGTTTCAGTACTAACGGGTAATGTGATAGGTGCTAGAAACCAGTTTGAAATAAGATGTAAATTCTCGAAAGTAGCTATTTGTGTGAAAAACTTTTCTTTCAGTTCCAGAGAGGGTATGAATGGGTACATTTTTTATATTGAGAAAGCAAATGCTTATATACAACCACCTGGAGAAGAGAAAAGGGGTGCCTCAGTAAGGCAATACTGAGTTTTCAGGAGTAGAAAAAATAGCCAGGTGGCTTTTGGAACATTTACTGGACTTTTAAAAATTCTTTTTTTTTTTTAGCTTTAACATATAGAGATGACAGGTAGGTGTCTAAGGAAGACGATAGGAGAGCAGACAGAATTCCTGATAATTAGGGCAGAAGGAATTTATAAGACATGTAACATAATACAATTAAGGTCAGAATTGCACACAGAGTTGGGGGAAAGGCAGTATTTCAAGAATAATCATTGTCCTCAAACATTCTCTTCATGCTAAGTCGCCTTTTTTTTTTTCTCCCTTGCTTTCTAGAATTAAGAAAAGTTCTTCCTTAACTTGGGTTGCTATGCAGAGATGTGAAATTTCATTGGCTCCGAATGCTTTTCTGTCTAGTAGGGACTCCTGGGAACCCTGCTAATGTGCATATTGATGTACCCTGTAGCTTCAGAGATGATGAAAGAGCATATTACTTATTTCCACAACAACAAAGCTAAGAGAAATTTGAAAGCAGCAAGTTGTTTTACCTGGGGACTTTCTCCCAGGTTACAGGACTATAGAGCCATGGAATTTAAATACAGGAGCACTTTCATTTTCTAAAAAGTTTTTCTGGGGAGCCATGATACCACTCCGCAACCCCCACCCTCCCCCAAATTAAAAGACTATTATTGCCTTCATTTGCACTCGTTTAGTCAACTATACCTAAAATATGGAAAAGACATAGTTATGCTCATTGAGAGTATATTTTATCCGTTGTTTACTAGGCTGGACTGACGTGATATGATTTGTGCTTTGCGGGGTCACAACAAGCTACTAGCAGGACAATTTGCTGAATCAAGAGGATGATTGTGTCTGGTGCCAGTCAGTCGCAATTAGGACCAGGATCAGGGAGGCCCAGGGCTTGTGCATCGTCTTGGGCTAAGTGCATAGAAATCAGCTCACCTGAAACTAATTGTCACAACAGAGACCTTATGCAAATGAGCCCTGGGGTTAGCGTGGGAAAAGAAAAACTGTCGCAAAGATAGGTGACCTGCTGAGCAGGGGGTCTGTTGCTGGGGAAATCTTTGTTCAATGAGTTTAAAAATGTTTTCATTGTTCAATTAAAAAAAAAAAAAGCATATCTACTCACCAAGAGTGGGGCAAACATACTCATCTAAAATTCCAATAAAGCAAGAAGCCTGCTTTTGGAGCATGCAGTAAATTTGGAATCTTTATACTTTATAAGGGCTAAGTGAGATATTTCCCTTTGCTGCGGGTCACAGAGTAAGTAAGCTACCTTGAAAATTCACTTGGAAGATCGAGTCTGCTGCTAACCTGGTCAGACCCCCACCACCACCTTTCCAACCTGATTCCAACTGTCCACCTCTATAGGACTAGAAGAGAGGCCCGTGAACCAGACAAGAAAGGCCCGTTTTCTAATTGAACTTTACTTTGATCTCAGGTAGAAAAGGAGGGCCAGGAGAACTCCCTACCACATGGCAAAAGAATCCAGGAAACAATAGCAGTTTCTTGAACTGTGGGTGTCTCAGATGTTCACAGAATTAAATGAAATGCAAACATGGACAGGTTATACAGTCTGCTTGATAAGAGATGGTAGAAATTTAGCAAAATAAAAGGAAACTGTCTTTTTAATTATGATTTATTTCTCTCTTTTAAAACCCTGACAAAAATGCTTATAAATTCAAAAGTGGTAATTCATTCTTCCTATAGCATTCCTTTGAAATAATCCTCAGAATGTTCAGCTTTAGGAAAATAGATGAGCAAAAGCTGTTTTAAGGTAATGCTAAGCATTTTGCTATGTTATTGTGACAAAGTTGCCTTTGGGGGTCTTGATTGATTTTCAGCTTTTCAATCTAGTTTCCCTAAAAAAGTAGGACTTAACATACAGACACTGCTTAGCTTTTCACTGAAAGTTTGCCAGTGCCATATTAAAATAATATATGTTCATACAGCAGTATGGATATAATAACAAGGAAATGAAAGAGTGCTCTAAGCTTTCGTGAGAACAGAGATAATTTGTGTCTAGTGATTCCAAAAGAAGAATACTTAAAATAAAAAAATTTAGGTGAGAGAAAAAAGAAAGTTGCATTGCATTAGCATGGCATGCACATGTTATTTTGTTTGGCAAATTACTGTGTCTAAGAAAGTAAGTGTTTTCATTGTGTTTCCTAAGGGGCTGGATTGAAATTTGGATTTGTAGCTGATAAACAGATTTGGGAATTACCTTGGTAGCCACTACAAACCTAACGAGAGTTAGGCTTAAAAGAAGTATGACTTAGTCACAACTTAAAAAAACAAAACGAAAGAGAACACTACCTCCGCGCCCCCAAACTCTTTTGTCCCTTCACCACTGTCTGAAATAATCTGCACATACAGGAGACGTTTCACAGTGGGTACGATATGCTCAGCTTTCACTCATCAAACTTTAATCGGAACTGCATTTTAGTTTTTGAATAAAGAACACTTAAAAAATTTAGATGCAAATTATTTTGCATTATTCATGCTCTAAGTGTCCTTGTAGATTTAAACACTTCTGAGGCCACCTTGATTCAAGTAATTACCTAGGCCCTCACTGCTCTGTCATGAATAAGGTATTTTGTACAAGTAAAGTATGCACCCGATGAGCTTTTAAAGTGGCTTTACACTGAACTTGTGTATTGCTTCTTGTGCATGAGTGAGCCGAACACGAGTCGCAATCTGTCTCAGGTGGGAAACCCTGGCTGGGCATCCATGGGTGACGGGATGAAACCCGAGCGGCTCTCTCCACACACATGCTCTTCCTTTGTCTCTTCTTAAGAATCTCAAAGTGATTCTCCTGCCTGATTTTGCTAGCTGTTTTACGATCTAAGAGAGCAATAGGTACTAGGAAAAGAAACGAGGAGGAGAGTAGCAGCGATCACCAGAGTTCATTTTTATGTCCACCTTCCAGGCCACTTCATCTCCATCAGCAAAGGCTTCTGCATAAGGTAAGAAGTCTCTCGATTGTACGTGGCTCTGTACATCTGTCTCCCCGTCTGTCAGCCTAGACTCTGCAGCTGTTAGAGCTAGGTTCTGTCTACCTCCACCACGATATTCTTCACCAGCTGGAACTGGCTTCCAACCCAGAAGCAACTGAAGAATGCTTACGGTGGAAATGAAAGTGACCACACAGCATAAACCTCTGAGTTTCCCCACATGCACAAAAAAGTAGGTCTGCAAGAGTTAAACGCAATTGGCTGAAGCGTGTAGCTGGCGTTTGTTACAAAATGCCCAAGCCTTTCCTTTCCAACTCTGTGGCTTTGAAGAATTATAGGAATTTTATGATGTGCTATTGGAGTTATACT
Organism: Catagonus wagneri; assembly: GCA_004024745.2. NCBI lineage: Eukaryota > Metazoa > Chordata > Mammalia > Artiodactyla > Tayassuidae > Catagonus > Catagonus wagneri. The sequence goes on from PVHT020000521.1 coordinate 7,735,642, forward strand.
GGCAGAGATTACAGAAAAGGGGTTAAAGTTGGTTTATGGTAGAAAAAAATTATGCAGAAACCAATAAAAATAAACACACTCAAGTAGACTAAACTTGCTGGGCTTTTAGTTTTAGTTTAACAAAGGAAGTTTAGATGAAAGTAAATGCTGCAGCTTTTAGAAAATTAGTTGACACTCATACTTGATCATCTTTACTACACAGCGGTATAATTAATATTTAAACATTCTAATAATGCAGCTTGCTTTGCATGCACTTTTCAGCCTCACAACAGTATATTTTATCTGGAATTGTGCTAGCATTTTCTTGGGTACTGCCCATTTTCATAGAGTTAAATTTAAAATGGAGTAGGGCCTTAACTGTGATGGCCAGGAAAACATTGATAAGACAGGGAACAGGTTTCACACATCTCCCAGACAGTTCGTTATTAAGACTCATGTTTACTGGAGAGAGTAGATAATATATAATTTTTTTTCATTGTCCTTCTGAACATTTTTAAGTGACCAAAGTGGAGTGAGTTTCAAAGTTGCATCTGGCTGTGGTCCACTCACCTCTTAGTGTCCAAAACAGGAGAGTTTTGATGATGTCAAGGCAGTGTGAAATAAGGAGCCAACACATAATATGCTGAACCCACCGATGTCTGCCCACTCGTGAAGACATCGGATTAACATGGTGAAGAATTATTTTCAATACAGAGGATCATTTTGGGAGCATCGTCTGAGTTGTGACAGCTGACTACCCAGTAAAACAATAAAACTAGTAAAATACAGAGAAATAAGCTAATTGAGAGAAGACTGAGCTAGTTTATTTTCATATGAGAACTTTCTTCCTGTTCCAGTCTCAGGCCTGTAGGTGGTGGGGCAAAGTTGTTTCAGGTGCGACCCTGTGCTCGGTCCCTTTGAAGAGGGCAAGGTGCCCCGTCCCCTTGATCTTCTCCTAGTTTGAACAGTGAGAAAGAGCATTTTACTTTTCCACTTAAGTGTCCTGTAATAGAAATAGAATTTGCATGTACATATTTACTGCTCATTCTCTATAAGTGAGTAGGTGTGTTGAGCTGCGTGTCTATTTTGAGATTCAGCCCACGTTAACCCCTTGAGGCCCACTTCACGATAGGTACTGTCCTGTGGGGATCCAGCCATTTAGTGAAGCATGAAGCCATAATAGATCCACAGCCACGCCAACACTGGGGCATCTCATTTCACTCCATTCTGTGAAGCTGTGGTTGGCACACATCAAATGGTGCAAATGAGAACTGCAAAATTAGGCAAGTTCAGTTTTGTGAGGCAGAAGATGAGCAATAGAAAAAATTGTCAATATAAAATATTACTACAGAGGGGCAATATGTAAACAAAGTTCCACGTAGAAAGAACCACAGGGCCTCATGAAGTAGCTGTCAGGAGATGGTTTGCACTGGCTATTTTATTTCCTTATGTCGAAAGGAAGTCATTTTCACAGATTCCTGGACACGACCATGTTTATTTTTAATATTCAGAGACTGAACTGGCAGTTCGGTGTCTTTGTATTTTATTGGGTTTGCTTTGAGAAAGGGAGTTAAATGAACTCAGCTTACAAATAACTAACAGCCCGTGGACTATTTAAAACCTGTTATTGAGGTGGTAAAGTAGAGATAAGTTGAACCCAACTGCTGTCACATGTATGGGTTTGACAGATAGGTAAGTCCGAGAGTGGACAAAATTAAAAGCATTTTTCATATGCTAATCTCCACCTGCACAGGAATAATTTTTTTGAAGGAGGCAGCCCACTGGCAGAGTCAATTCAAGGCCTGTCTATCACTAGTACATTACTTCTAGGAATTTTTATGACGCAAAAAATGAATAAATACTTTTATGAGAAAGGCCTTCCAGACAATCTTAATTCCAGTTGGGTGTCATGATAGCAATGGGCCAGCACTTTGTGGAAAGAAAAAAGACCCAGATGCGTAGCTTTTAAAAGAAAAGAATAACTCCCTTCATAGGCAGTTGGTTCAAAATTATATTTGAGGAATTACTGTTTTAGTTGAAAATAGAGGTCAAACTGAAAACGAGGTCCTGCCCTGCCTTTCGGGGGCTAGGTGCGTGGGAGCTGCACAGCGAGTGGGAGAGACAGCCAGAGATGCCAATCAGATTGTCCAGATTAACCCACAGCAGTGAAATCTGAGGAGCTTTATAGCAAGTAGGTAATAGTTTGAGCCCTTCTGTGAGAACACAGAAACTCCAACTTCATGCTGGGACAAAACAGGGCAGGACCTTTGAGGTAAAGGGTGAGAAAACCTTCCTCTTATTATGACAAAGTCTCTCCCGTACTTGTTTAAATGCCACCGGGCTGTTATTGAATGCCCACAATTTCTCTAGGTTTTGTATTGTTTTACCAAAAAACTTTGGGAGTTTCCTTTAATTTCGATAAATATTCAAATTTGTGCATAATTTCTACACTTCAGTTTTGAATGATAGAAAATTTCCCAGGCTTGTTGAATTTCCTTTCAAGAAAGACAGTAATTCTTGTAATAAATAAAACTCTTGTGTTTCTTTTTCCCAATGTTTTCAAGATAATAAGCCCTTACTTTTGTTTATAAATCCAAAATTCCCTAATTTATTGAAATTAGAACCTAAATAGTCTGAGGAAAACCTTAATCATCACATGGTGACTCGAGAGAAGTGGGTGGTGAACAGTTATGTCATGTAAGGTCCTATCTTTTCCTGCTAGAGAGTCCTCGGGCTCGAGAAACTGATGGTTAAAGTGCCTGTGAACTGGATTAGAATCCTTAGTTATTACATAGCCTTCTTTTAGGTCCTGTGAATGAGGCTCTAATCAAGATTACAACACTGGTGTCATTTGTAAATACACGCTTCTTTCCTGGGAGGTAAGAGTCAGAGAAAGTTTCCGGTGTGCTGGTTTTCACATGGAAGAGGAAATGAAAATAATAACCCATTTATCTACTAGATGAAATGCGCTTTGCTTTGGCTTTATTTATGGGGAAACCTGGACAATGGTCATTGAACTTTTAAAATGGAACTTTCAGTGCTACTGCCGTGCGACCAGGCTGTGAACACGAAGGAGAAGGGTGAGCAGCATCAACAGGCTGTGATTGGCAGCACAGCAGAGGTAGATAAGGAAGCAGCCCAGGGGACCCACCTCCCGGCCAGGGGAGGAGGACAGGGCCTGGAATGTCTGCAATGTGTTTCTATTTTCGTCGCACCTACGTGTGGCCACCCATCTGGTCTGAATCAGTCGCTCTCATCCCAGGGCTCTGCTCCTCTCCCAGCTGAAATAATACGCTCCTTTCCCAGTGCTCTGCGTTAAGGAGGGTCACCATTCACGAGGCCCAGGCAAGACCCTTCACAAGGCCGCGGCATGTTTGTAAACACTGGTGAACCCAGGAGGAGGCATGTGGGGAGAAGTGGCTTTTTTTTCATGAGGATATTTTTATGGATAAACTCTGCTCTCCTTAGAAACGGTACTTGGGAAAACTGTAGTCATCGTTAGAGAAACATTTGACCCCAGAAATGGAAAGAAGGAGCCTATGCAATTGTGTCTCCTTCACCCTGATTTTGGGTTTAATGCAACTTTCTTTGCCTGAGTTTAAAACCATGGATTTTTGTGCTATTACGCCTTGGGCCAAGAAGGCCAAGGTAGGAGGTGTTGGCTGTGACTTAGCCTGAGTATTTTCTTAGGCCGTTTCTCCCTGCTCTGTACTGGAGGTAATGTTCCGTGCGCTGCACCCCTGGACCAGCTCTACACCTCTGCTTCCAGAGCACTCTTCTCACTTTCCTCACCTGCACACTCCGTGCTTTAGCAACTGCACATCCATTGCCTCCGCCCGTCAAATTCCCACACACCTGATGGCCTCTCTCTTGATATTCCAGCTGCTAAAATACTGGCTTCTATTAAAAGGGTCAAGGTATTCACCAGTGAAGCCAGCCATAGCACTCTTCCCACAAAGAGACCTCAAAACACTGACATTGGCATTGGCCAATTAATTATCATGGCAAAAAAGCTACTCATCTTCCCTATCTGCCCGGTTTTCCACTGCAGTGGGAACTAGCAGCCTATCGTGGACCTCCCAACCAGGAACCCCAGGATTATTTTTGTCTCACCACTGTCTTTCTCACTCCCCACATCCAGTCTGTTACCAACCGTTGCCACTTTTTTTTTTTCTTGGTCAACATTTCCTGGATCCACCCCCTTCCTTTTCATTCTCATAGTTGTGGTCTTAGTCTAGGCTTTGGCTTTGGCCCCCTGGGAATTTGCGGCCTTCTTCCCTCTCTCCCTCCACATGAGCATAGCAAGCCCCAGCTTAACTGAACACCACTAGGGACATTTCTTTTTTTTCTGTCTGTATCTTTATAACTAGTCCATTATTTTCTCTGGGTTCCATTGAGACTGCAGGCCACTCGCAGGACTATGTTCGAATGTTCCCTTTCTATGTCTCACCTCTTCATCTTCCTCCTAGTTGCTCCAATCTTTTTTCTTTCTTTTCCAAGGTGAGCCCATCTGTTGCTTACCCAATCAGTGGCCCATTGTGTCAGGAACTCTTGGAAGCTCTACAAGTTTCTGATGTGCACCCCTACATGGCAGATCCTGAAACTTTGTATCTTTTGTTAGCCCTTCCTTTCCTTTCCTCCATTCTAGTGTAGAAAAGAATGGTTGTTGAGAGAATGCCCAGGTTCAAAACTTCTACCACACTTGCTACCTAGGATGTTGGTCAGCTTAACCAGCATCTCTGGGCCTCAGTTTCCTCATCCATAAAATGGACTATTGTGAAGGGAAAAAAAGAGGAAGTTATGTAGCACGCTGCTGGCACATAGTGCCATTTAAATGTTAATTGTTGCTGTTATTATTTTTTTATTATTACAGTGTTTCAAAGGACAACTACCCAGCCACACCCACTTCAGTCAACCTTGCACTGTGCCCTTTTATTCTTGCGTGTAGATTTGATGACAACAAAATGGAGTTTCTTTAATCTGGTTCTAACGGTAGCTTACCTCTTAGAAAAGCAAGGACAAAGTTAATTGAACATGGCTGGTATGAATCCAGGTAATGATGAAGATTTAAATGATGCTTTTTGAGGATAATTTTGAAGATGACAACGATGATGATGATGAAAATATGACCAGATGCTCCTCTGGGTTAATACTCTTTGCTTACACAGCTAAGTTTCCAGGAAACATATAGTATTTCCCCTCAAATTAGTTTTTTTTCCCCATTACGTGGAGGCATGATCTGTGTAAGAAAATATATTGTGCAGTATGCATGAGATTTATTTCTCAGAAAGCAGAGAAATGGTGAGAATTTTAAGTGTTCTACATACTTATTTAGATCGCACATCAGGAGATAAAACAAATGAAAACTCTGACTTGTTAATAATTTACATTTTAGTGGAAAATTCATACATGCTGTTAAGATATCTCTAAGACCCAACACAGAAAATGCAAATAACTTACATCCACTGTGCAGTGAAGACAGAATTTGTCTGAGAAGAAAACACCATCAATTAAAAACAAAAAACAAAAAACACCCAAGTGCTTTTAAGGGAAAATTGACCGTATTTACAGGGCTCTCGTGCTTATCATTTCAGATGACTCCTTTGAAGTATTCATGGAGATGATGTCTTCACTCATCAGGTGTTTCTTACAGAAAACCCACGAGGTCTACCTTACCGCCTCGGAGGTAGCTTACAAATAGGGGATTTCTTTTCAGTGAACCACACCATCACTTTTCTCTAACAGCTTATGCAAAAGTTTTGTGGGGGAGGGAAAAGCCCAAGCCAAAAAAGAAAAAAAAAAAGAGAGAGAGAGAGAGGGAGAGGAGTGTGCATGACAATAACTACCTCTGTCCCTTTGGTTTTTGTTCTTTTCATGTCATGGAACTTTTTAGCTGTGCTGCCTGGGTAACTGCTCTGGAAGGTTGGAATATCTGTTGTTGAAGGAGGTTTGTGATTGAGGGCCTTCTGACACAACCTTTTGTTGCATTGAGGTGTTTGATCCTCTATCCCTTTCTTCTAAAACCAATCCCATCCCTTTAAAAAATGGATAACCAGCACTTCTTTTACTTATTGTCAGCTTTTGGAAAGTTACTGTGGGGGTTTGTGGAAGTTTAACTAGTTAACTCTTTGCCTGCCGATGTGCTGTCGATAAATATTCTTCCCAAGCATGAAAGAGTTTCATTGCTTTTATGAGGTGTATATCTAGTTTGCACTTGGGCATAGCAAGGGAGACACTTTCAGGTCCAGAAATTAAACTGTTAGTGTTCAAGGTCTACCCTGAGAGCGATTCCGGCTTTGAATGGGACACATCCTCATTTTCTTTTAGTCTTAGAACTGAAACATGTGAGAGGTATGACTCTGCCATTTGGAAACCCTATGCTGATTTTTAATTTGAGAAGGACAGGTTTGGGTAAAAAGTTAGTGCAAAGGGTTACTTCAAACTGAGAGATGTAATATGGTGGCAACAAAGGAAAAAGCCTCAGAATGAACAGTGTGGGGGTCTTGCTCCAGCCTGCTGACTAAATGCGGGGATATTTTTTCCCCAAAGGAAGGGACACAACCCAGGCTATAGGAGAGAAAAGAAGCTTAAATGGATTATTTAACAAAAAAAGCAACTTAGGGCTTCTAGAAAGTGACCTACATTCTGCACACAATGATTATATTTTTACGGCGGTGATAGGGTTAATAACCTAACATCATTCATGTAGTGTTTTTTGAAAATTGAATTTTACTGCTACAAAGTAAATGTAACAGCCCTCTGGAGACAATATTACAGGCACTTTATTGTTTGCTAAGCTGATGTCATCTTTCTACAGACTGACTTTAAAACAAAGGCAGAACATTTATTACAAATATCACTGTGTGAAAGGAAATCTGCTGAAATATTGTTTAGAAGGTGAGCTGGTAAAAAAAAAGTATTAATACTTGACTTTGATCATCTTACACTATAAAGTTATGACTTCAAAATGCTTCTCATGTGATTTCTGTTCAAGGCAAAACTTCATCCTGGAAATTCCTAGCCATGTCTCTAATGTGATTTGCCCTCAAGTTGGAATATTTGTTTAAGCTTCATGCATGTTTTAGATACATTTTTACTCTGTAAGGCAATTTCTTAGCAAAGGTGATGAGCTTTTAAGAGAGAGATGAAATAGTACCTTTGAAAGATGTGGGGATGACTTAAGAAACGTCTAGAGATGAAGCTGTTTAGCTTATATAACGAACTTTCAAAATCACCTGTAACCGGCTGCTGCAAAGTTTGCAATTTAAATAAGCCTTTTAAGGCATTGCCAAGCAAGGCTTCTGCGTGGCAGGTTGCTTGCAACTCAGAGCGTTTGGGCTCTGTATCTGATGCACGTGTAATATACCGTAAAGTTGTTTGTGGATCACACAAGAGCTTCTTAGGGCTTCATTTCCACACCATAGCCCCTGAAAATGTATCAAATGAACAGACACGTTTGGGTCTTCCTCACAAGGCACAAGTAATTTGTTTGTAAATCAGCTACCTTTCAAGAAAAGTTAAATTAAGGAGAACTTTCCTTTCTTTGATGTTTCCCACTTAGGAAGCCAAAGAGCAAATTAATGATCATTTTGAAGTAATAATGATAATGAGGAAAAAAGAATTTAGTGAGCTCTGCCATCTCAGAGTAACTTTTCAGGTATGACATATAAATAACAGCCCAAATGACCAAAATAGCCTGATGGTGTTTTTCTAAGAAAATGATTTACTGCTCTGCCTTTGTCTCTGAAGTCTGGGTAGAAGGAAAACACAGGTCAAGGAAATTGGGTTAGAAAAAAAATCCTGTTATGGGGGAAGATGTAAAATTGCATGAATAGTGTCTAAAAAGGGAGTCTGTGGACACTCACGAGACCAGACATTCTTGCCAGTGTTTGTGAAATGCTCAGGACTGACTGATGGCATTTGTATCCATCAAAGATGATTCACATAGCATGCTCTGAGAAAGGCTATGTGTTAGCTGGTGTATGGGTCATACCCAGGAGAAGGCTACCTGGACTATGATTGTGATTAACCCGAGAGCTGAACTGCCACATTTTAAAAACTTATTTCGAAAATGAGTACACTTCTATAGGAGAAGCCCCCCCCCCACTTTTTTTAAAGTTTACACTTATTCAAAGCATTTTACTGTAAACCTGGCAAAAGGAAAATTATTTTAAATTCAGTTAATTCATTATTGTATTTAGCTAATAGTAGCTAGTTGCCAGGTGCAGGTACTGCTTTAGCACCAAGGGTCCAAAGGTGAGTCCTCACTAAGCCTCAGGGGTCAGTGTCAGAAGAACAGCTTGGCAGGAACAGAGCCTGGCATGTTATAAATATTCAAAAAGTCAATATTCAATAAATATTTAATGTTCTATACATATTCAAGAAAGCTGTGTTTGTTGAGTGACTGATAGAATGAATTGAGTGATGACCAAGGTAAGTGCTTGATGCCACTTACGCAGAAAGAGGTACTGAGCTGCCCTCTCCTTAAACAGGTCAGCACAGCTGTAAGAAAGGACATGCTTGAGCTGGCCTTAAAAAATGAGTGGCATTCACCATGTGAGTCTGGACAGGAGTTGTCCACTGGTGGTTCAGACAGCACCCCAGCATATGATGTGATTTTTAGAGGCACAGTTCAGTTCTGGCTGCTGCACTCCTTGATGCTGCTTTAAGGGTTTAGTTCTTGTCCTTTTCTCCTCACTCTCTGTTGTACAGTCAGTAAAACACAGACACACACACACACACACACACACTCTCTCTCTCTCTCTCTCTCACTTACTCTACCACTGGGATTCAAGTGTCCCATCCTCAAGGAAAAACCAAGTATCTCATTCATCTCATAAAAGAAGAGAAACAGCATGCCTGTTCCTCACTTTTATCCGTAAAACTCCCATTTTTCAGCATCCACTAACAGAGCTCATTTTAGACCAAACACTGTTCTGAAACATCCAACGCGCAGGAAAGAAAGGTGGGGCAGGGAGGGGGAGGGGGCAGTTGGTATTTAAACCACACACCAGCCTTGTAATGAAAGGATTTTTCAAACATCAGGATGAATTTGTTTTATTTTCAAACCTCAACAGGCAATCGTTACAGTTACTTTTTGCCTCCCACTTAGCAATATGTCTCATGGACGGGACACTCAAAGCAGGACACTTTGGGATGGTTCCAGCTGTATGAGGCCTTGTATCATTACCTCCACAAATAGAATCAAGCTTCCTTTCTTCTGCAGCTGTACATTTCCTTGCCTTTGATTCTCCTCCTTTGCTTTTTTCTCCTGGCAGGCCTTTCCTCTCTCCTGGATCAGCCACTCTATAGGCAGATGTGCCTCTTTTTCCATTTGCCAGATCCACTCCCCCCCACCCCCAAATCTTCCCAACTACTCCCTTTTGAAGTCTCTATTACCGATACAATCACTTTTGTTTCCCTCCCACCCCCTCTCTCCCTACTCCAGCTTCTCCTCTCCCTAACCCCATTAGTTACATCTGCTGCCCCTACCATTCAGCCTGTGTTAAATCGTAATGCGCTTGACATAACTTCAGTTTGTCTGCTAAGTACTCAATCAGCCTGCACTGCTCTTCTGATTTGTAGCAAAGGGGGCAAGAGTGAGTAAGCTGGCTCAAAATTCACTCCATGATTCAGCTTTGCCCAATTAGCCCAACTAAAATGGGAAATTGACAACTAATGATAATGTAATACAAGGGTTTTAGTGGAGAGTAGAAATCTCACAGACTTACTCCTGATGCCTGTGGCAGATACTGTGTCCTTCATGTAGTGGACAGATAGCTCTAGAGGATGCAAGGATGGATGAAGGAAGGGAGTTGTAAAAATAATTGCCATATCTGTTCATTAACTGAGGTTCTTTCCCTACAATTCATTTATGGATTTTTTAAGGGGTCTGTAGACCAGCAGAAATTGCATGTAACGTTTTGTACAGTGTTGCAATTTTGGGGCAGTGGGTCTAGCAGTTAATCAGATTTTTAAAAGGTCCTATGACCTCCCAAAAGGTAAAGAATCAGCGCTAAATGAGTGAAGACACCTATTTTGTCTGTATTTTCCTGTGGTCTGCTCTCCCCACCCCAGCCCATTTTAACATCCCATGTAATTTGAGCAATTCAGAGAGTAGAAACATAGGGTTTTAAAAGAAAAATTTACCTTCTTTAAGAGGAAAAATGTTTGAAACCACCTACCAGGTTACACAATTCACATTTTTCATTATTTTAGTTTTACTACAATTCAGAGACAAGCTCTTTTTTTTTTAAACAATGGGTCTAATCACACATCTGAACATAAGAATTAGTTTTATGCAGTTCCATAGAAAACCAAAAATCTTGAGGAACACTTTCAAAACAACCAGAGAAAAATAAACCATTCCTTATGTCAGTCTTGTTAGAGAGGGATTAAGAAACTGGCAATTATTTTGGCGACCTTAATTGTTGCGCGGCAGGAAAATATGTAATTAGAGCACGTTGCCAGGCCTGCACACCTGCAGCACATCCTACAGTATAATGTCAGCTTTCAGTGCCCGTCGCTGCCAGGTTCTAGCACAGCCAGTCACAGTGACGCTCTGAGAACATTTCGGACTCATGTAATGTGGCTTCTGTGTATGAAAGAAGCAGGCATTTACACTACCACACAATGGAGCGCATTGCTGCAACACTGGTTTCATTATTTTCTGACGCCTACCTTCAGCACTGCCCTGGTTTACTCCGTTTGAGGTTTTATTGTTACGGTATAATAGTCCTGTACATTTTTGAAATTCCCTTATTATTCAGCTTATTAATACAGTACTGACTTGATTATCAGGCAGCAGTTGAGCAGCGGAAGATTCAGTGCATTAGCTAAGTCAGAAGCTGAGGAAATTCTTGGTATAACAGAACAATGGTTTGACTTTTTTTTAGTGTAGAAAGATGAGCTGTGGTGGTTCTCTATATAGCTGTATTTTGGAATTCACTCTATATTCCCTCTATGTTGTTGGATATTCATTTTTCATAGAGAGAAAGCTTAAAATGCGTTCTCACTCATTTGAAAGTGTTTCAGGGTATGGGAGATTCCATCAGGAGTCTCATTAGCTTTCTTCTTCTTTTTTTCTTTTATTGGCTTTTTATGACAAAAAGACGCTCAGATGTTAGAAAAAGTAGTTAAATTGCAGAAGCAGTATGCAGGGTGCCTGTTTTTCAGAGAATTCCATAGTCTGGCATACTGATAGTTAACAGACTTCTCCCCCTAAGGGAGATACACTGTATTTTGCTATCTGACATGTTGTCATATATAAAGAAATCAATTGGTAATTAAATGATGCACCTTGTGAAGATGACAAAAGGCATTTGGTTGCGAACAGAGAACTGGGTTTTGAGGGGTTTGTAATGAAGGCCTAATGACTATTCATAAGAGATTTTCAGTCCGTTGATCCACTTGACTGGAAAGTTCTGCCCTGGAGAGTTAGTGCTGTCAGTTTCTCTCACCTCAGAAAGCCGCCGCAATCGACGGTGTAGAGGGTGAGCAAGAAATTATCTAGTTGTTGCTCTAGGCCTGTCTTAGGTCACATGCAGAAGGCACATCTGGCTTCCTGTAGGTGCAACCTCAGGACATAAACTTTGACTAATTTTTAAACTATCAATATGTACAAGTGACACTGAATAAGTTACCTTTTGTTCATATTTCCTTTATTTTAGAACGCATGCAGGTTGTGTGGGGAGGATGCCATTTGGACCTTATTTTTCTTTCCGATTTTATCAGTGATGCCTTTGCTTGCTAGGAAGTTGTCAAGGACCAAATGATAACGGTCCCCTCCAGTGAAATCAAACCATAGTACCTTGAGGTAATTCCGCCAAAGTCATCCTGCAGGAAGGTCAACTAAAACCAGGAAAGAATGTATTATTGGACTGTGTTCCTAGTCGGTGCTTAGAGCCCTATTGGGCAAAAAAGGCAGTACGGTATCAAAATTTATATACCCCAAACTAGAAATATGGAAGATCTTCCTAGCATATAAGGAAGATCTCTGGAATTAGGAAACATTGCTCCCGTGTCTCTGGAAAATGACAACAGCATGCATGCATTCAAAAGATACCAGGTGCTATCAACCACTGGCCAAGCACAGTACTAGCCTCCGAGGATACAAAGATGATGGAAACAGAAGGCTCAGCCCCCAGAGAAAATCAAACAAGAAAACACTTTGTACCATACCATGGGAAGAGCTCTGGTTGAGTTGAAAGAGGAACACGGGGTCTTAGAATCCAGGAACGGTTTCTCTAAGAACTGTGAAAGTCTGCAGGTGATGTAAAAATTTCTTATACATGTTGCTCCTTCCCATTGGCAAAGCCAGATTAGCCAACAGAAGGGCATTTTGGAGGAGTGAGGTGTCCCTGTTGCAGCTGTGCTTACCTTGAGACTCCCAAGAGGACTGTAGTGGCCAGCAATCTCTGAACATATTTACTCTTGGAAAGTGGTCCTCCACGCTATCTTATCGAGCAGCTCACCTAATCAAAGGTAAACACATTTATCACCTCATTAGGGCTTGTTTTATGGCCACTTAAAAGTGGTGTTGGAGGTGGAAATATCTGTCGAACTCCTTGTCGGGGACATCTGTAAAGGGGGCTGCTGCGGCAATCTAAGGAGGTTTTAATCTCTCGATATCAAAATAATTGAACACATAATATGTATTTGAGAGGATGTCACTGATGGTTCCTCTTCACGTATTGTGGTTCCTGAGTTTTGCTGATGTGTTTGCTGGAGCTGTCAAGGTGGACCAAATGAATGGACGGATGCCAGAAAAACAATTATGCTTATTAACGTACATTGATTGCTTATTTAGGTTATAAAGCAAATTTTAAAAATACATTGGTATTTAAACCCTTTTATAGCTGAGCTAATGATTGCTTGTAATATAGTGTCTAGTAAAGTATATTCTATAATACCTGTAAAGCCCAGCTACATTATCTAATTAGTAGACTTTGATTTAAGTGGCTATAATTATGGAAGTGAATAGTTGCCTCTCTAACTAACAAAATGGTAGATTTAAGTTTATAAAGATTTTGACTTGATTATTTAATATTTGTAGCAAAGACAAACCACCTAAATAGAGAGATTAATTCCACATCGGTGCAACATTAAAAGGGAGAGAGGATGCCAAGAATCCCATTAATTTGGGATATAAGTGCCTGAAATTTCCTCGAAACATTTACACCAAAGAATACCAACAAGAAAATATCAGGCAGTTCCCCCTAAGGACAGAGAAGTAAGGCAAACGTGATTTTAAACTGCTCAGTGTCACACAACAAAATTAAGTATGGTGCATTCCACCAGATATTAAACAGCCACCATGAACTGAACTACAAGGCAGGAGGCTAAGTATTTCATGTTCACACCAGCTTCATGCCCACTTTCTCCATGAGGCCTTCCCTGACTTTTCACTCAGTCCTTCACTCTGCCATGAATCCTTGCTTTCAATAAAGATGGCACCACCTGAAACCATTGCATGCCACTTATATATGGTGGTCATTCTAGTATGTGTTTAACTTAGATAACCCTGGTGAGAAGAGGGCTTTAATACGTGTTTGCTTAGCCCAATGGCCAACTTAAAGGAGAAAAGGTGACGCCTTTTTTTTTTTCCCCTGTGATTTACTTTGGCTACTACGTTTTTTTTTAGCCACACTCATGACATGCGGAGGTTCCCTGGCCAGGGACTAAACCCATGCCACAGCAGCGACCCCAGCCACAGCAGTAACAGCACCAGATCTTTAACCTGTGGAACCACCAGGGAACTCCTACTTTGGCTATTACTTTTGAAGCATACGTGCTCTATTCCCCAAGAAGACAGTGTCACCTCCTTCACACATTGTCTGGGAATTTCCATATTTCCTAACAAGAACTTCAGTTGAATTGATGTAATCTGGTTTTTCTGCTCTTTGCCCTATTCCCTTCAAGGCCTTTGAGTCATAAGCATTCAGTCCCACAGTGAATAATCAGTACGATAGCCACTGTTTGGTTTTCCCTTTTAACTTTTGGGGGTTACTTTTGATCATAGTACAACTACTCAGAAGGGCTTTTTCACAAATTGTTTACCATGCCAGTTGCTACCCTATTGGGCCTTTCATTCTGAACACAGAGGCGGAGAGCCTTGATGTCAGTAAAACAAGCAATGTGTACAGTTTTTAAAAACACTAAAATTACTGAATCCCCGCGTTATGTTTTCATGCTGCTCTTTCAGAAACTCTGCTAATACAATACTCCAATAAACCGATCTTGGTTCTGGCAGGCCCTGTTGGAACTAATGGGCCCTGACAGTTCTTCAGTTAAAAATTATACATGAGGGTCACTTTCCCTTAAATTATCTATTGTATGCCAGCTGTTCACAACTGCAGTGCTTCACTTTCTTTGCATTGCTAGAAATGTCTCATTTTCTCATAATATCCATAGCCACTCTTCTTGCGGATGGCACTGAAGTTAGTGCCACTTCAGGCACATACCTTCATGGAAACCATGCCAGCGTTGCATTTTTACATTTTCTTTAGTTTTATTTTTTTTGCTTCTGGAAAATGTCTAGATGGCTCATTTTGCCCGTTTCAGGCCACAGCACTTGAGTTATGTTATAATTTCTCATTTGCTGCACAACTTTATTCTATTTTCGTGCTCCTAAATGATGCAGCCTCAAGTACCCCTGAGTGGCACTTCCGTGCTGTGAGCCTTATCAAAGGCAACCTCAGACAGCTAGAACTCCCGGTTTGGGGTTTTGTTTTTTTTTTTTTTTTTTTGCTGGGGAGGGGCAAAGAGGAGTCATCACCGAGGGTCGCCTTTTGTTCGGCAGGCCTATTAAAATGATGGCCAATAGAACCATTTACAAGAAAGGAAAAATTCACCCAAGTCCTGTGTCTGAATGAAGGCTCTCTTCTCAAACGTTCCTCGTTACGACAGAGCAGTTATCTTTGGATTATAATTAAAACGAGGCTTTTTCCCCCCCTTCTTTCTTTTTTTTCCAGAATGCCCCAAGTGAAGTATTTCCCCTAAAGTTATTGGGCCTCTTCACCAACAAGTGGCTGGGGTTTTAATAAGCCTGTACCCTCCCCCTCACCACACACACACAGAGTAAATGATGAGAAGAGTGGACGTGTTACAAAGGTTACACATTGAGAGATAGTTTCTGCCTTATTGGTAAAAGTAGGGAGGTGGGGTAGGAGGATTTCCTTTAATTATGAAATACATATGATGCGAGTAGTTATTTCTGTAACCTGGTGAAAACTGCAGATTCAGGGCCTGATTTCTCAGCATATGTTATCTTGCACCTACCAAAGTGGTGACCTGTGTTTTCAGAATCTTTGGGTGATGGCGGGGCACGCAGATTATAACCAGTTGCTGTAGAAACCCGGTCATCTGGATGCTTAGCGAGGATGCATGATGATTTTTTTTAAACCTTGGTGGATAAGCCAGAGGCTGCAGCAGTTGGACAAGGTCACATCTTGGTGGTAGTGACGTGTCTTTCCCCTTTCCATTGTGTGATCCTCTGGGGTCCCGGGGCATTAATATGCAACGATTCTGTTTCTCTTTCAGGAGGACTTGTAAACTCTTTAAACAGAGGCACACAGTTTGCAATTGTTGCGGTACTGAGTGGGTGTATAGAAGCTAGGGCTGCAGCCTTGTCCAGTTGCAGATAGAATAAAACTGACAATGATGCAATGGGCCTGGCATGTAGACAACTCCGTGGGATGGATGAATGGTGCGGCTTTTGCCGTCCCTCCGGTGGTGGTAGGCCCTGTAATAGCTAGCGTAGGAAGGGTGGTGAAAATTGATATGCACTATTACTACATGTATAAAACTTAACACTGGGGCCATTGCCCAGGTGGGGGGTTCCTGTTTATTGATTTTTATGACTTTGTTAGAACATACACTTAATGCTTTTATACTCCTGGAGCTCTGGGAGGGCTCACCTTAGGTAATAAACCTTTTCGTACTTTGCAATCGCTCACCATTTACATGGGAACTCATATTATCCAGTACAAAGCTCAGCATCCCCCCTCCACTTGGTTTTAGGAGTGCTATAAAAAAAAAAGCAAAGAAAATAACTCTAGCACTTACTTTGAATTTTTTAAAAACCTGTCCACTCCTGCTAAGAAAATGGCCCCTAATTCTCATTACTCATATTTCCAAGAAAAATTAGTCACACAAACTTATGTTATGTGCTGTCTCAGAGGTTGAAAGCAAATTAGGTTTCCAATAAGACAGTACATCAAACAAAGTAGCATGTTCTTGATGCCGATGACTTTTTTTTAGAATTATGGTTGGACATTTTTGGCAGACAGATTGTCTTTTGCTCTATCAAAATGACAGTTTCTTTTGTAACTGCAACATTCATAATTAGAAGGAGAGACGCAATCTGCCCAATTTAATATACTAAAAGAAGTTTCGAGTCTCTGCTAGTAATTTCATTATTTTAAAATTTGAATTAATTGACTTAAAATAATACAGTTAAGAAGTATAACTAGCAGGATTATGGAGAAAGGTTTCTTTTTCCTTAAAAAAAAAAGCTCTCCTAGTATTATACTTCAGTTGAGATTAAAACTTTCTGTGTATGCCAGGTACCCTGCTCTAAGATTCAGAGCAGGAATGTGAATATTCGTCCTTGCAACAGAGCTGAGAGGAGTTGTAGGGAAAACCCTGGGAACAAGATCACTTTAAACAAAAAGTTCTCCAAGTTTTCCATGCTTAAGAGGCTGGCTGGGCTTAATTAAAGTCAATGGATTACCAAAAAAAGAAAAAGAAAGGAAAAGAAAATGAAAGGAAAAACAACCACACACCCCACTTCAATCTCTTTCTGGGCCACCCTTCACATTCCATACCTTGGCTGTTGATGTTCAAGCTCTTTAAATAGATGAAGAATAATATTTCTCAAATCCCTTGACAGCACCGATGTGTCCACGCTGTAAAATCCCTCTTCCCCATTCCAGGTCGCTGATCTACGTCACTGAGGTGGCCCTCACCCATCCCACCACGACAAAAACAAATCCAGAATCGCGTTCAGAATGAAATCATCCTAACATAGCGACCTTGTTCTGGACATGATGTTTGGTTTTAGCAGCCCTCTTTCATGCAGCCCCGGCCAAGCTTCACATTTCCTTTTGGCTCAGAGGGTCACCTTTCTTCACATTTCCTTCAGGATCTCTCTTTAGGAGACCCAGTGTGTTGCCGTTCGAGATGCAAGGGGCCAGAGTGTTGGAGAGTTGAAATTCATGAACATGGAAGACCTATTTCCTTCTAAAATGGAAAGAAGCCTCATTTTAAAGAACACGTACACAGCAAGATTTCTTTTTACCCCTCCTGTATAATTTTTGTCATACTCAACTCTAAAGGAAACCAACTCTTTAGCCTGCTGCCTTATTTTGTACCTTAGCTGACTTTCATCTTGACATGAGCCATCACATCTGGATGTGACAGAGCTTAAAAACAAACAAACAAACACACACAAAAAAAACCCCACAGGGTTTTACGTATGAGTTGTTGGGTGTTTTTCACCCCCACAAGAAATAACAATACAAAGTTCCACATCCATTTGGGGGTATGTCTATAAGACCGCAGGAAATTTTTTAACCCTCCAAACTTTCTGATTATAAACTATGCTCTAAGTCTACAGGGGTTGTGTTCCAAGTCCCATGCTCTTTTACGAGTATGTCACTTGCAGGTCTGCAAGTGAGAAGGCGAACTTCCCCATGGCAGTTCTGAAATCTGACATAAGGCTTAAGAGGCCAGGGACACCTATGTTCCAAAATCTCCTCTAGAATTTTAGTAGTTTCATCGATCCCTTTCTGTAGTCCTGTGTCCTAGAGAAGTGACATTTTGTTCTGCTCTCATTCATTCTCATCTGCTTAGTTATATATCAAAAGATACACACAAGTTTATATAGCCCAAGAAGCCAAGGATTATAGGACAACGTATTTTAACACAGCTTCTTCTAGGAACTCTAATAGCTACCAAGGCTTGGATTGACATAGGCTATAGGGTTATGTTAGCTTTTATAGATATTTTATTTGTGTATGTGTATATTTATTTATGTATATACATGTATGTGTGATTTGGGGCTATGATGGCATATTATTGTCTGTGTGTTCACTTATTATAAACAGCAGGTAGGCAGACATTTCACCTCACCCCTCACTCTGGTCCACATCATTCAAAAAAAATTATTGCAGGATTTCCATTCTAAATTAAATACATCCGAGGTTAGGCCTTTTATCAATTCTTTATGCTTAGTATCTCAAAATTCTGAAGTCTTCTTCCTTTGTCTCAAAAAGGGAAAATGCTGAAAGCATTTCCACCTGGATGTTTAAATTATTTAAGTTGCAGGAACCAGACCTTTTCCCTCCTGAGTAGTTGTGGGTTTTAAAGGCTAAAATTGCTTCATCATGCCAAAGTGAAAGTATGCATAAATTATTTAGTTAAACCTGAGAAAATACAGACTTTTCCCAGTGATCTTTCAAGGGCTGCCTACTTAAATTTCAGAAGAATGGGCAAGATTTTTTTTTCTCTTAGAAAATTTAAGTAGCTGCTGTGTTTTCTATCAGTTGAAATGTGAACAAAATCACAAAATGATGATTTTTTTTTTGAGTCCAAGCTTCATAATGTCTGGATATCCATATCATGCCCAAGGTGAATAGTGTGGTCTGAATCAATACCAGTAAGGCCCATCCAGCTGGCAAAACCCTTCTGAACTTATGAAAGTTGGGTACTTTGTTACAAGTCTCTCCTTGATGCTAACGTAAACGCTGCTGAGCATTTCCAATTCAATTTCTTTTTTTTGTCTTTTTTTTTTTGCCTTATCTAGAGCCGAACCCGCGGCATATGGAGGTTCCCAGGCTAGGGGTCTAACAGGAGCTGTAGCTGCTGGCCTTCGCCACAGCCACAGCAACGCGGGGTCCGAGCCACGTCTGCAACCTACACCACAGTTCACGGCAATGCCGGATCCTTCACCCACTGAGCAAGGCCAGGGATCGAACCCGCAACCTCGTCGTTCCTAGTCGGATTCGTTAACCACTGAGCCGCAACAGGAACTCCTCCAATTCAATTTCTAATCATCCAGAGTTTATATTTCAGTTATAGAAATAGAAGGCAAGGAAGGGAAGATGTTCTATTTTTATTATTTAGAGAAATAAAACATATTATGAAATGGAAACAAGATATAAAGCAAGGTAATTTTAAAATCTTATCCAAACTTGGTTGACATTTTTAATGTGCTTTTTTCCCCCAACACTTGAATGCCAGTAAATAGAAATGCCTGAAAGGTGTGAAAGAGTGTGGGGTGGTATGTGGTGATGATGGGCTGTGTGTGTGTGTGTGTGTGTGTGTGTGTGTGTGTGTGTGTGTGTGTGACATAGATTACATTAAAGAAGCAATGAAACTGGTCAATGAGTATGGGCAGTAGGGAGCCAATTTCAAGTTCCTGTAGAGTAAGGGACTCAGTTTCTCAAGTGTGTTATAGAATCTCTGGCATTATATATCAATTCTCTAAATTAGTTTTAGGATTGATACTCCGATGACATTCTCATGACCAAGGGAAGAATAGTATTTTTAACTGACTACCTAACTTCAAATTCTTAAAAGAATTTGGGGCAGGAAAAAAAAAAACGAACCAAGAAGGTACTTTTACGAGTTATTCAGTGCACAACTGTCTGTTCATTTTTTGGAATCCATTTGAATTTTGTGTTCAAATAAATTGACAGATTAGAGTGACTACACTAGAAGATTGGCATACAACTTTGGTGAGATGTTATGAAAAACAAATTAAAACTCTCCAAGCAAGATAAAAAATATTCCATCCCCAAATAATGGACACCACTTATCCCATGAATACATGTATAAAATATTGCACACAAGATATTCTTGCTTAGGTCTAACTTGCTTTTCCCATAGCATTTAGTTCAGTTGTTCTTGACCTTGCCTTAGTTCTCCCCTCCTCTCCTGCTTGGGCACAGATGTATCCACCAAATCAGATGGATAAGGGTGTTATACACCACCTTACTCTGCCGAATAGTTAGAAATCCTATTTTGGCTTTGGGGTACTGATTTAGATTTGTACTTCAGAGGTGATGAAAAGAGCACAGAAAGAATCTGGAAACAGACAGGATCTGGAGACAGGACCCAGACCCAGATTCTGACAGTAGGTGATTTGGGCAAATGTAGTTGAAATTTCTGAGCCTCGGTTTACTCATCTATAAAATCCTGACTGTAATAATAATAATGACTCCCTCTGCCTTCAAAGGCTTGTTATGAGGATTAAGTGAAAAGTGTCTAAAAACAGCCTCTGCTGTCAGGAGAGCAATGCATAAATGCCACGTAGTATTACACAATCAACCTGTCCTCAACTTTGGAGAGAAACAGAGTGTTTAAGGCACATGCGAGACTCTGGAAATGGAGATATTAGAGAAGGTCTACAGAAGCATATAGTCCATTTTATTCCACATGCATTTCTTCCTGCCAGCTGTAAATGTACCCCTTTGGGTTGTAGGGCTGGGGGAATGCCTTCCAGGCCTCTGAGAGGGAACCCTGGCTGGTGGTGACTGAGGGTGCTGGGCAGATTGAGAATAGACTGGAGGAAAACCTAGCAGTCAGGTGACTTCTTTCCAACTGCAGCAGGTTCTCAGATCCCTAGGCTGGCCCAAGATGAGAGAGCAGCCAGTAAAGAGAGTCTGGCACTGTGAGCATAAGTCTCAGTGTCATCTGATTGTGAAATCTGCTTGTTTGCATTCTCATGCAGTATTAGAGCTTAAGCCCTGGCCACTTTGTGAATGACTTGCAAGAGCGGGATCTCAGACCAAGAAGGGAGTGACCCGTTAGAGTTATTTCAAGGAAGTTTACTGGATAATGCCACCAAACATATGCGTGGCATCCATTATTGTATTTTGGGTAATGACTTTTTTTTTTTTTTAATACCAGATTCACAGTGTATTGAAGACTTTGCAAAAGTTCCCCTATTTGAATCAGTATTGAACTGTGATGGAATTCATGAGTCTGGTCCAAGAAAGAAAGAAATGAGAACTTCCCAACTTGTCTTATTCCCACTGCAGTTGCTTAAGGAAAATTGAAATGTAAGAAGCCAAAAAGAGATTTATGAATACTTTTTAAAAGCTTTTAAAAAGCACACATACTTATCACCGAACTGTCTGCTTATGATAGGAGCTGGAAAAATCACTCAAACCCACTCAACTGTACTTACATTTTAAATTGTTGTTTCTCTTTCTCTTACACTAGTACAGGCGAAAGGAAATGCCTAGGCAAATAAACTCTGTTAAAATAACTTTACGGTTGTGACACAGTTTGACAAAAGCAAAGGAAATTCAGAGTCACTGCTCACACTCTATCCTCAGCTGATTCCACTGTGGAAAATAAAACACTTTGAAACAAAACAAAACAAAACAAAACAAAACACCATGGAACAAACCTGGGATAGACTCAGTCTTAAGAGATAGGTTTATTAAATCCAAAGGTCTGATTTCTCTATCTTTGAGTTTTTTAAAAAGAACCGCAATATATGCATTTGTCATAAATCTGGTCAAGTTAAAGAAAGGTATCTGGCTGAATACTGCTTGCAGACCATGTCTCCTATTTTTTTTTTTAAATGATCCTGTGATTCTAATTCAAAGCAGCAACTTTGTGGAGGTCAATAAGCTACCTTGTAATAAACTTTAATAATAATGGCT
>PVHT020000521.1:7762297-7764797 GCA_004024745.2 Catagonus wagneri
CTACCCAAAGCTAGACATCTTGAGGGCTGCACATTTTAATCCTTCACAGCCCCTGACTCAGCTTGTAACCTTTAGAAAATCATTTCATCCCAGTTTTTGTCCTTTCCCGTTAAGAATGATGAATTTGGTTTCATGGTCACTTTTTGCTGAAAGACACGATCACGTGAATGGGCAAAAGCAAGGCCAGCTGTCAAAACAGCCACCGCTTCTGTGTCAAGGCATCCACCTTGGTTCTGATCCCGAAGGGAAGATACAAAGTTTCAAGGCCAAATTGCACCTTTCATTAAATCCAGCTGGTCCTGAGTGTTAGCTGCTCCTGGCCACCTGGCTCCCAACTAAAAGCCCAGGAAAGCAAGGATTTTAGAGATGTGCTTACTTCAGGTTACAGGTGTTCATGAGTTTTGTTAACGTTGTGGTCTGTTAGGGATGTGTGTGGTGTCACTGAAGTGGAAGGGGAGCCATAGTTGCTTGTAGTGTGTCATTTAGGATATTGTATTAGTGTGGATTTCAGTTTGTGTTTTAAAAATTAGAATGGTAATGATCAAGGAGCCAGAAGGAAATAATGAAGCATGTTTTTCTGAGTAGCTTTCCCTGTCTTCTATGTGCAGACTCCCAAACCTTGCTTCCTTGTCATCCTGCTTCCTTCTGAGGTCCTGGGCAGAAGTTCATTCCTGGGTTTCTCTAAATTTGCAGCAGAGATACTGTCACCTGGCTGAGGGTAGAGATGTCCATTCTGAGTTGTGTGGCTTCCTTGCCACAGTGCAGGTGTGCCAGGGGCTCGGCCGGTGTCTCTTCCTGATGCTGGTCAACTTTTCTTCTCCAGGATTTCCAAGGCACGGACGCTCATTGGTCTAAAACTCTCCTTAACCACCTGCCTAAAAAATAAATACTTAAGTAGGACCTAAGCAGCGCAGGCAGGCAGGCTAATTAGGATGGATGTGCTCTTTTAGGGGCACCAAATCCTCATCCTCCTCTTCCTAGTTGCATTTCTCACCTGCTCATGTGGTGCCCACCTGTGGCTTGCTGGCATCACCACTGATGCAAACGGGGAGAGTTCCAAGTTCAAAATGAAGACTTGATCTTAGGTAGTGGAACTGTACCAGGACCGTGGGGAGTTGTGCGAAGGAATTAAGGACAGTATGTTGTCCTAGTTTGTGTCATCGCTCCCTTGTTTATGTTCTTCCCCCGACTATTCCCACGCCCCCTCTCCAGATTTTTGCATGGCTTTTATAGCCTCTAGTAATTATATCAGCAGCATGGAGTCTATTTTTATCTCTTTTGAATGTGTGCAACATAAATGTCAAACACCATAAAATCTCTTTTTAGCATGTACCTTGTGTGCACGGTATTGAAAAGTGATGCAGCATTCAGATAGATGTTACATTTTGAGGTCCGACAGATGAAAAATGGAAAACTCAATTTCACCACTTAGCTGCATGAACTTTCACTAAGTCCCTTATCATCTTGAACTTTTAGCTGCTGCTTTTGCAAAATGGAATTCCACTGCTTACCTGCTATAGGGTGGAGATACCACACCTAGTTTCATGTCTGGACTGCCCCTTTTTCATAGCAGGTGCCTCCCAGCTCCTAAATTTTATGTTTCATGCTTAAATGTTCTGACCTTCCGAAGCCCTCCAGTGCCCTTTGCCACACTTAGAAGCAGAGAAAGAAGAGAATCTTCCTGGCCCCATGTAACTACTGTAAATTATCATAGGATCCAATCACAGAATTATTATAGAAGAGAAATATTTAGAACCTACTCTCACCTAAAACTGTCCCTGCACTTAGCAAACAACAGCAATAATGATAGTACCTAGCACTTATTAAGCACTTACTATGTGCCAAGCTCTAGGTCCTTTACATGTCTGGACTCATCTGATCTTCACAACCACCCAATGAGACAGACATTGTCATCACTGCCCATTTAATAGAGGAAGGCACTGAAGCAGGTTAAGTAGGCTTGCCCAAAGTCATAAGTTAGTAAGTAGAAGAGCTGGATTCAAATGTAAGCAGTCAGATCCCAGGGTCCACAGAAAAAGAAACTGTACGAGAGAAAGGAGCGTTCCTATTGCTGAGCTTTCCTAACTTCTAGCACAAGGTTGTTTCCTCTTTTTTTCACTTCCTTTTTTAGAATTGGTCCATTAGGGTGGTCAAATGGGCCGGTCAGAAGGGCACATAAACCCGGAATCCCTTACTCAGCTTCTGGCTAAGGGTCACCATGCTTCCAAGGCTAAAATGGCCTCAGCATGTCTGAGGGGTCTGGTGCATTTCTTATGACTCATTAGTTTAACTTAGATGGGAAGAAGAATCTAGAGAGCTGTGAGAAATGTGTTCTTTTCTAGTCAAAAGTATAGTATCGTGAAGAATGAACAAGATGGGAGGAACTCGGGGACAAGGGAAAAAATAAGAATAAAAGGTACAGGGTGTACTTGATGGCCATAAACAAAATCCCGTGATCAAAGGAAGAGCATATTTAGGTGTGTTAGACATATAATAAATG
>PVHT020000521.1:7774797-7779797 GCA_004024745.2 Catagonus wagneri
TGATAGTTTGGGGAAGAGAGTTTACTTTTATTTTTATTTACCATTATCTTTATACTTCCTTTATTAAGGAAGAAGTTTGGAGGGAAAAATTATGTAACTAACATGTCACTGCCTGCATGTGAGGGTTTATTCGCAGTCCCAGAAAATTTCTGGAAATTTTAACTTTTTCTTTAATCTCTAACATAATGAAACAGGAAAGCTCCTTCAGGTACAGAGAAGCTGCTGGCATTTCTGGAGGGGACGAGTGGCTGCCGTCTTCCCAGGATGCTCCTGTAATAGGAAGTTGGTGAAGTCTCAAAACTGGCCCCTCCCCACTAGAACCATGGCACTGCAGAATTTCACTTGATATGCATATTTTTTACATAGCTAATCTGAAATGGAAACATTTTTATCCCTATACTCAAAACTGCTTTTGTTTTATCAGCTGACATTTTACAACTCATTAATTTATAATGCGGGTTTAATGCCTTTGACTGTTCCTGGGATAAAAAATTAAAGTGACCAAGCTAGTTTGTATAAAGGCTGACTGTAGTATGTTCATAGTAGTTCTTTTATAGCAGCATTTTGTACTGGAGAGCACATTCCATGGGAATATTTCAAACTGGCCTAGTCCCTTCTCGTAGCATTAATTAATCTTGCATCCCCAAGTGATAAAGCTATTCACATTTTTAAATTGGGAAGTTAAGGCTCATGCATTTAAGTTACACATACTTAAATTCAGAAGAAAATCTCTGAGTTTGCTTTGCCTTGTTGTACCTGCCATAAGATCCCAGTTATTAAGTGAGAACTTGAACTTTGATTTCATCCTATGATCTTTATCCATCCAAGTGCAGAAGGAACAAGTTAGCTGTGATAAAGGGGACCAAGGATAAGTTTTTCCTGGAAAAACAAGTTTCTGGACAAAAATCCTTGAAGAAGAGCTGCATCCTGTTTTTAATAGCACAGTACCTAGAAATCAAGCTTTGGGAGTAAAGAGAAGGAATAAAAGCCTAGGGTTCAGGTGAAGGATCTTAGAATGTCCCCCAACACTTACCATACAAAAACATTCTAGGAAAGCAACAAGACTATAATCTGTTGGCTCAAGTATGAACGTTCTTCAGGCATCTAAAAGGAAAACAAGTGACTCATGAAATTCCAAAGGGCTTCTTTTAAACTTTATGCTATATTATCAGAAGAGACTCTTTTTTTTTTTTTTTTTTTTGGCTCTTTAGGGTCGCACTTGTGGCATATGGAGGCTCCTAGGCTAGGGGTCGAATCAGAGTTATAGCTGCCGGCCTACATCACAGCCATAGCAACATGGGATCCGAGCCGCGTCTGCGACCTATGCCACAGCTCACAGCAACGCCGGATCCCTAACTCACTGAGCAAGGCCCAGGGATCCAACCCACAACCTCATGGCTCCTAGTCGGATTTGTTTCCGCTGCACCACAATGGGAACTCCCAGAAGAGACATTTTTAAAATGAGGTTACATGTCTGTATCACGAATTAGCTGAAGGATTAAGCATACTTTCTCCCATCATGAGCCTCCTACCTGAAGACACTTTTGCAAATCAATTTTTAAGTGAAGGACCATCACCAAAATGTGACTGGCACACATTCAGATCCTTTTCACCTAAGGCTACCACATATCTCAGCAGCAGACAAAAGAAGACACTGGGGCCATGGTCCTTCTTTATTGTTATTGTACTGGTTATCAGTGTTTTATGGTTCACACACTGCAATCACACATGCAATTTCATAGGCTCCTGTGGCAACCTCATAGACTGGGAACCTGTTATCATTATTTTTTCCCATTTGTATCAGGTTTCCTTGGATGATAGGCCAAGGCCACACAGCTGGTTACATGTTAGGACTGGGACAAGAAGACAGGTCTTCAAGCTCATAATTCTGGGAACTGCCTCTTTATTTCTATTGTTTCCAAACTATTTCGGGAAACATGGGTGTATTGTTAGATTCTGGTAATTGATCAAATTGGTAGGCTTCTGTAACTCAAATTAAAAGGATCCGTGAAAGTAGCAATCATCAAAACAATTTAAAATTAAGCGACAGTCTTCCTTTGGGGGCGTGAAAATCCCCCCAAGTCCCAGGGATCTCCATTCATTTACTCTGATCTTGTGAAGTTTACATTTAGATTGCATTTTTCATAGGGAATGTGTATTGTGATGTATATTTCTGTATGGCTCTTTGCCCTCAAATGGGCTGTCAACTTCCAGCTTTGGCACCAACTGGGTACAGGGCCTTAAATGAGTCATTTGACCTCCTTGTACCTGTGTTGCCTCCTTTAGCACATGTCCAGAGTGACTTCCAGTATCCTTCTTGCACTACAGTTTTGTGCTCTATTTCCCAAGTAGATAGTAAGCTTCCTCAGGTGAGAGTAGCACATCCCTCCACCTGCCAGACTCAACCCATTGCAGGTATTTGATCAGTGTTTGTTGATGGCCTCGAAAGACTTATTGGCACACTTAGCTTGAGTGGAGTTATGGAATATCACGATTGACTGCCTCACTAACAATTAACTGTCTATAACCTGCATATGTAATTTTCCTTTACATCAATAAAACTTCTGCTTCCGGTGAAGATGAAGTGTGGCCCCTCGACATCAGTTCTTTTGCATGTTAATACGTTAGCAAATGAGGTTTTATTCATACTGTAACTGACAGAATAATGTAGAGAAAGCATATAAGTATGAAAAGGGGTTAGTTAGGTAACATTGTATAGGCCATCTTCAAAACAACAGTTCTGGTATTTCAAATGTCAAGCTAATTATCAGCAATGTTTAAATGCTATGATAGACCATTTTTGCAAATGCTGAAATTTTCCGTCAGGTATGGACATTATAAAAATGTCACGTTCTGCCACTATTCTCTTACGTGTCACCAGAATACAAAACCTGAGAAAAAGTTATATCAATAGACAATAAATAGAAACCATTATTTGTTTTGCATAAGATTGAAAAATTAATTGGTCTGGTGATAAAATTTTAGTGTATTGTTTACTTAGAAGGAAGAGTAGAGAGGATTTAATATAATGCAATCTGGTGAGGTGGAAATAATGATTATTATGAATAAACTATGAAGCCTTTTAAAGATAGGTATGATTTTTAGTAATGCACAACTCAGATATATCTTTCCAGGCCCGTTTGCTATAAAGCAAATTTAAGTATCAGCTTTATACCCTTTGGTAACCCCATATTACACATACAGTTTTAGAGAAAATGAAACTTTAATATGATTCCACATAAAATGGTAAGCCATGCCAATAATTCACATGCACTTCATATGCAAATAGTTTTATCTTATCCATCAATTATCATGTAAACATGGTATCACATGGCAAATTTCCCTGTAATAGAGTACAGTACCTGTATATAATTATGGGTGCATTTTGCCAATGCAACTGTTACACAGAATTGTAATTAATTCCTCTGAAGATTACTGGGAGAGTTTTGGATACTGATGCTGTTTTTGGACATTTATTACTGCTCTTTAGTTGGCTTTTTGCTGTGCCTCAGAGACAGATGTAAAATTAGTGTCTATTTTGAGCCAGCAAACAGTACATCTTTCCTCTTGTTTATTGAATTGCAGAAAGAAATTCTTTGGGCTCCCACTTCTTTGTGGTTTTGAAGTAACTGTCTGTTTTTCTGCCAGCCATGTAGCTCCAATACATGTATAAAATTTTGCTGAGACTCATGCAAGGGGTGGCTTTTTTGGCCTAACGTAAACACTGAGTAGAACTTTGCTGTGTTATGTAGGTGGTTCTATGCTTTTGAATGTTGAAAAAAAATACGGACTGTAAGTTGAAGAATTGACACTGGACTAATATATTATGCCCGATGACCCTCATTTAAAACCACTATATGTAGGTTATTATACAAAATTGAATCTCTTCTTTGCAGAGACAAAGCTACATTAGTAAGATCCCTCATGCCAATGGGCATGATGGTAGGCAAAAAACGGAAACAGGAGCAAATGGGAAAATGAGCTTATTTTATTTCCTAATGGAAATTGAGGTAAACCCATCATGGACTGGCCATTCTATAGTAGGAATATTTTGTGGCGAATATTTCCCCACCGCCCACGCTTGGCAAATCCACTGACTTGAGAGAAAAATTTAAAGGAAAATCCTGGGGATTTAGGAGTGAGGGGGATGAGGTGGGGAGCAGGAAATTGCAATGTCCGTATTAACAGATTTAATTTTGATTGTCAGAAGATCAACTAGAAAGGACAGAAAGAAATGATCTACTCTGAGTTCAGATGCACACACACTTTGTTGGGAATTGTTTTACCTGGATTTGAAACAAGTAGGGGTAGGATACCAACATAATGGTTCCAACCAATGTGAATGGATATCCTACTTAACACACTCTGGAAAAGATGGCATACTGCTTCTGTAAGTGAACTTGACAGCAGTTATTTATTTAGTTTAAAAGTATTTACTACTATGTGTGAGCGAGAACCCTAAAGGTTGTGAAGTATTGTTGGCCTGTGAAGGTGATGGATGCTATACCCCTGACCCTATATGGTGAGACATGACTTCATTGCTTGTTTAGATTGTTCTGATATTTGGGACTCCTCAAGGGCTGTTCATAAATCATTTATCTCTCTTCTTCTTCTTTTTTTTTTTTTCACAAGAAAATATTTCAATTGTATTGCTGCAGGAGCACTCACGTGTCACACGGGATATTGTGGTCCATGCAGAAAAAGACCTTAAAAGGCATGGGTTTTTTTCCAGGATAAAGGCCTTTTAATGCCTGTCCAGCCTTAGATAATTTTATTCACTCCTTCTGGACCTTTCTTTATTCCTCCTGTGCCCAGAGATCAGTTTTTAGGAGGTGGGTTGAAAGCTTCCCAGGCCTCCGAAGCTTTTGTTGTAGCCCCCACCACTCTCACCAACCCCCCCCCCCAAACCACCCCGAACTCAGTGTTCAGAAAATTTGTAAAGAAGCTTCTGCTCGTTGCTAAGAAATGGTTAAATCTCAGTCACCAGGGAAAAAAAAAAA
>PVHT020000521.1:7784797-7819797 GCA_004024745.2 Catagonus wagneri
TTCAGTAAGTTGACACAAACTACATTCCAGGTAAAAGTGACACCATCTCAGTTGCACAGTCTTTGATAAGAGAGGGTTATAGCGATAAGTATTACGATAGAGTGTAACCCACCCTAAGTGCCAGCTACACATTTGAATACACAGCATTTAATAATTTGGGAAGAAACCACCTCCTGTAACTTCTCTTTACTTTTTCATAAGAAAATGACAATGAGGAAGGAAGTGCAGCAGAAATCTTGAACATTACCACTATTATGCAAAAAAAAAAAAAAAATTACTGTTAACTGTTTTCCCTCAGTGACTTGATCTCTCAGATGGAAAACTTATAATTCTTCTAACACTTGGCTACCAGAAATCACATGAGAGGAGTGAGGAAGAAGGACACAAAAGTTATATTTATATCTAATACTGAACTTCTCAGAAATACTTTAAATTAATTCCTTAAATATAAGGTAAGGGGGTCATTCAGTCAATCAGTTATTTTAATCAACAATAGAGTGTTGCATGTTGAACTCCTACATGTTATATGCACCCTCTGAAAATATACCTTAAATAAGAGAGAAGTCCAGGGTCAAGAATGAATTTGTAGTGGTCTTAGAATTTAAACAAATATCATTCAAATTATCTGATTAGTATTATGTACAGTGGCATTAAATTAGCATCTATTTATATCTATGTATTTTACCTTAAGAGGCTCGTGATTTTTCTGATGCCATAAACAGATACTACTTGTAAGACATATGTTTTCATTTTGCTAAAACATTAGCTAGAATCTGTTTTTCTACCGAATAATTATAGCTACAGTGTGATAAGCCAAAATGGTCAGGATAAATTTGGGAATTCACAGAGACCTCTTTATAAAATATCTCCTGTTTTAAACAGTGATTATCACTGAGAGCTATTTATCCCGGATAGATCAGATAGATCATGTTTGGTTCTCACTGGTATTGTTATTGTAACAATACAATTTTTTTAAAGCCCATATTTAATTTATTTTCCTGGAGGATTTTTTCCTTCTCTGCGCCTCTCATATACTGTACAGTTTGGTGGGCAGAAAATTCAAGAGTTATACTTTCCAGGCTCTTCCCATGTTAAAATATTACAATTTTAAAGAATGACCTTTCATAATTTATAAACCTTCAGCTCCAATGTTACATATTTTCATCTTCATCAGAACATCGAGCCATTGTTATAGCTATGTGTTTTCCCTCAGAAATGACTATGATTATCTACTGGGGAATACATGATAAGGATGAAAGATATTTATGGAATAGTAGGGAAGGGAATAAGGAAAATATGTTTTAGAAGTTTATATAAAACAGTGAAACAGGTGTTTTCAGTACCTCTGAGACGCTTGTTTTATAAACTGGGCATTTTAAGTTTTGGTATGTAGAATTAGGGTTTTTTTTAAAAAAATTATGTTTGCATAGATTAGCACCATCGCAGCTACTCTTAAGGAGGAAAAAAAGCATGAAAATAAAATAAGAAATTTGGAGTTGTCTCTGATCATCCAGTTACCAGAGGCATAGCAGCCAGCGTGCCGCTTCGTAAGTACAAATACTTGGTTGCTTTTGACTCTTATTGAAAAAATAATATCTTTCCCCGTTTGTCACTAGAACTGCCACCAGAAGAAAAGCCCTTCGTTTGCCCCAAATAAGCCCCTCTGTTTTTCACAGCTTGCAGTAATGCTTAAAGTAAATAAGTTCTTGTGCAGCCAGCACTATTGGATTCATTCAATTGCCTGAACAAAGCTATTGTTTAGAGGTTTACAACAAGCCTTTTCTCTGTTTCCTTTAAAAGAATCTTCCTTGTTCCTGCGGTTGGCATGCTTAGTATAGTAAGCCTTTCTACAGTTTTCAAATGTTAAAGATAATTTTCCCCCACAGATGAAATGAAGGAAGACTATGACACTATGGGGCCGGAAGCCACGATCCAGACCACAGTGAACAATGGGACAGGTAAGTAAGTTTACAGCGCCGAGTTCATGTCCATCCCACGGGCTTAGTGAGCCAGGGACAGAAACACTGACCCATCCACTCGCATCTCCATGACGTAATCACTAGGTCAGATTTTACAAGTCTCTTCTGTTTCTGATCAGAATTCTCTGTATTTTGGTATTTTATTCAGCAAATATATCCTTTCGTCTTAAACCTCCAATTTTGCCGGTGAAAGTTGAGGAAACTGAACTGCATAAAAAAATCTTTTCAAAACACTAGTTTAGGCAAATTTCTGGAAATAATTTTTATTATAAAAGACTGCATAAATATCATTTATCATTGTAACATAATATGCCTCTTCCAGTCACCACTTGGTATTAGTCACTGAGATTCAAACTATACAGTGTAATTTAGACTATAAAAGGCTTTTTTCAGAAAGACAAACCAAATTTCTGTGAACCTTGCTCACAAAAATTGATCATCTGAGTTTGTATTCTTCCTTCATTTTATTTCCCAGTACCCTCTAGATCCTCTAAATAATGTTTTCCAGGCAGAAGTTTTATAGAGAGGAATTGACAACTTCACTTCTTTTTAATGCAGCTAAAAAAATTTGCAGTGGGGAAGTAGTAAGTGATGTTTTGTTTTCTCTGCTGCTGCTGGAGAATGGAGTGTCAGGACAATTGTGACATTTCGAGTTCTTTCCCCAAAACTGAATGGCATCTTCTCTCACACCCTCACATCGCCAGTGCAGATTTGCCTTGACTCACTCTGTTTATCTCTCTTTTCCTAGATCAGACTAAGGATTTTTGGTTTTTCAGACAGTTCACACTGCCATCACAGATATTACCCTAGTGCCCAGTAGGCGGTTATTTTCTAAAACAAAACCAAAAAATCATGTAACTATTTTCACTCAGCTCACCAATGGGAAAAAAGTTAGAGTTTCATGAACTTTTAGAAATGTAAATAATTAAAATGATGTTCATATCTCCCTTGTGTTGATGCACATCGCAATAGACTGTTCATGCCGTGCTTCTGTTTAGAATGCTCTTATTCATAACTTAAAAGACACCCATTTACATTCTTGGGTGTAGAATAAGAGAAATCATAAAAAACTTACACTTTTTCTTTCATTTGCATAATGTAATTTAACTGAACAATATGAGATTATGGAAAAGGCATAGATTTAGGAACCTAGCATCTAAATTTTTAGCTACCACGCTGGCAAAAGCTAGATTGTGATCTTGGTTAAGTTACCCTTCTTGGAACTCAGTTTCCACACCTGAAAAATGAATAGATTGCACTCGTTTCTTGTTAAGAATATTTCCAGCCTTGGAGTTCCCGTCGTGGCTCAGTGGTTAACGAATCCGACTAGGAACCATGAGGTTGCGGGTTTGATCCCTGGCCTCGCTCAGTGGGTTAAGGATCCGGCGTTGCCGTGAGCTGTGGTGTAGGTCGCAGACGCGGCTCGGATCCCGCGTTGCTGTGGCTGTGGCGAAGGCCAGCAGCTACAGTTCTGATTGGACCCCTAGCCTGGGAACCTCTGTATGCCATGAGTGTGGCCCTAGAAAAAGCAAAAAGACAAAAAAAAGTATATTTCTAGCCTTCATATTCTATGGTACAGGGATTCTATGATCACCATGTAAAACGGTTATTCTGAAGACAGAATAACTTCATATGAAAACATAATAATAAAGAGATACCATAAATTAGATACTTTCTAGAATGTCCTAACTCATGGGATCAAAAATGGCCTCATGTTCCTTTTAAAGATAAATGTTAAATTTCAAGCTCAAGCATAAATAAATGGATTTCATTAACTTTATAGGCCTTTAAAGTGTCACTAAAGTAAATTTATTCCACAAAGTGACACTTTACTAGCTGTTTTATACACTTAAAGTCTAAAGTGAGGTTAATAAAAATGGTTCCCGTTCAGAAGATTTAAAAATCAATTTTGAATGTTCCTTCACCTTTCTATACTATTTGCTGTTCCTTATAGTTCCCATGTATTCAGTCAATAAGTAAATCAGTAAGTATTCATTGAGTGTCTTCTATCTACTCACCTTTGGGTGCACGTGTGGTGGAATATGGGCCAGGAAGGCTTAGACATGGCTGTTATTTAATTTGGAAGATGAGACTAACACACAAGGAAAATAAAGAAACATAAGTGGAAAATATGTGATGAATGTGTAACAAATGATAGGAACCGTATTTATTCCAAGTTATGGAACTATGAGAAATCCCGTAGGGTGGCTATTCAGGAAAGGTTTCATGAAGAAGGTGACATTAGCACTAAGTACATTTCAGTGGTCATAGAGGAGTGAGGAAGGTCTTTCTAGCAGAACAGGAGTGTGTGAAGCAAGGAAGGAAATTGTAATATCTATTTAGAGGGTAGCGAGTAAAAGGATTGGGTTGAATCAGAGGGTTCAAGGAGGCAATTCCTGGGAAATGAAGCTGGGCGTGTAAGTTAAATGTCAATGGAGAATGTAAAACAGCAGACAAGCAAGTTTGGGGCGTGTTATACTACCATGATTTCTGAAAAACTAGACTTTGAGAGACCAACTGGAAGTCATTGTAGTTATTCAGGTGTGAAGTGACAAAAAGCTTGTCCTCGGGTGGTGGCAGTGCTGAAATTAGTAACATGACTTCTTAACAACCAATTGATTCTCTGGGTGATGGAATCAAAATGGCTTCAAGATTATACATTTGTATATTTGGAATGTGGCAGTACTTGCTATTTCTTGATAAACAGAAAAAGGGTCCAATTTTGAGAAGACCTTGAGCTAGTCTTTAGACATACGTATTTTTCATATAAAAGTTATATGTGTGTGTATGTATTAATGTTCATTGGAAATGAGGAGTTGAAACTCAGGAAGTCAGGGCTAGAGATAGAAATCTGAAAATCATGCAAATATATTCAGATAGTATTTAACATCCTGGGACTATGACACTTACACTTGAAGTGTATTTATTGAAACAGTAGAAAGCTGAGTCCAGGGCTTCTGGTGGGTAAGGAGAAAAATCAAATTCACTAAAAGAAAAAAAGAATAAGACATGGAAAAAAATTAAATATCCAGAAGACAAAGAAAGAAAGCTTCAGAAATAGCAAATGGTCAACTGAACCGCAAGATTCAAATAACTGCAACTGAAAGAATGCTGAGCAAATACACTGGACTTGGTAATTAGGAATTTACTGGTGACCCTCAGCTTAGAATGCTGGCCTTTTAGAGAATAAATACATACCTCCTCCCAACCATAAATTTACCAGTGGTTGAAGGTGCTTATTAATGGAGCATCTCTTTCTCTCCACCTAAGTCCTACTGATCAAGATCAAGCTATTGGCTGACCTTCCTCTCTAGCCATCCCAACCTGTGGTACTATCTTCCTCCAGTGAATTCTTAAAGAACAAATCAGTGAACCTGTCTGTAGATGCTGCAGTGTGCTGTTACTTAATGTGTTGTCCCTTCCAATTTCGACTGTAAATTCTGAAAACAGAGGTTGGTTTTAGGTTACAACATTGCCTATAAGAGTGCCCTAAAAGTAATAGGGTTTCAACAAATATGTTTTTATTAATGACTGAATATGAAATTATTTCATATCTGATACAGTCAAAGCAGAACAAACAGACATTGAAATAGATAATTTTTTTATTTTGTCTTTTTAGGGCTGTACCCAAGGCATATGGAAGTTCCCAGGCTAGGGGTTGAATTGGAGCTTCAGCTGCCAGGCCTATGCCACAGCCACAGCAATGCCAGATCCTTAACCCACTCAGTGAGGCCAGGAATGGAATCCTCATCCTCATGGATACTAGTTGGGTTCATTACCACTGAGCAACAACGGAAACTCCTGGAATAAATAAATTTTAAAATGGTTAAAGCATGTTTTCTGATTTAAAAAAAGTATTGTTATTAACTGGAATGAGGGAAAAAAAGAAAATGTCTCTAATATTTTTCTCTGAATAGTCAACACACAAATTTCATTCCTAACTAGAATAAAGGAAAAGATCTTTGAATTTCCTACTCAAGTCTACAAGTCTATTAAATAGTAGAGTTTAACCAAGTTCATATCAGTAGCTAGAGTAGTATTTTAGAATCTAAAATATCTCCTTCCAAGTATATTCTACTGAGTTTAAAGCTGCAAGAAGTAGGGGGGCTTCGGTGATGGAAAAGCAAGGAGATCCAGCTGTATAGCACAGGGAACTACGTCTAATCACATGTGACAAATATGTACATGTGACCGGGTCACCACGTGGTGCAGTTGGAATATCTGACAGAAATCTGTAAACCAGCTATAATGCAAAAATTAAAAAAGAAAAGAAAAGAAAAAGAAGTAGGGAGAAGGGCTTAGCTGAATTGAATCACAGAATTCTAAAATTGAACGTTACTCTACAAAACAATTCCTTGACTGTACTTTGACATTTGAGGAAACTGTAATAAAAATGCCACATAGCTAACTGATAGCAGATTTGGGAATAAAAGCTAGATCACTGTACGTATCTATTAGCTTAAGAAGGTTTTCCCCACTCTGAAGAGCTAATCCTGCTAGAAGCTATGTCATCATCTTTGACTTTACATACTTCATCTTATGAAAGAATCTCGATTTTGCTATCATAAATACCATATGTCACTTTTATTTACCCACTCATTTTTTTCACTCTCCTAATTCAAATTTTCACCTTCATCTGAGTTATTTCACGCCTATTTAACTGGGCTCCCTGTTTTCAGTCCATAATTTCTTCAATCCATCGTTTTCCTAACACTTAGGGCAGACACATAATGGTAACTCATTCCCTGCTCCAGTTTATGCTCAACCTTGCATGGCTCTCCAGTGCTTCAGAATGAGTCAGCATTACAATTGAATTGGCACCTTCCATGCTCTAACCCCATCTGGCCTTTAATATCACCTCCCAGAATACACCTCATTTTTGAAAGACTGCTGACCCTTATACTCCTTTGCCCTTGCTCATGGTTTCCCTTCAACCTAGAAGACCACTCATTCTTTCTTAGCCTAACAGCATCCTGCACATTCTTAAGGGCCATCTCCACCAGGAAGCCATTTCACAGTCTCCCACTCAAGATCAACCACTCATTCTTTTAAGGGTCATTTTCTCTCATATTATATCTAGCCACCTGCAGGTACACTTCTCCCAACTAGTTGTAAGCTACTTGAAGGCAAGAAGGATGTGGAACTTAGGTCACTCTCTCACCATAGATCCTAAATCAGAAAGAGTTTTTGAAGAAATGAGAATCTGAGTGAGAGATAAACAACACTGGGACTTTCATATTTCCAGGCTGACATATTTTTGACACCTGACCTGAAATAATCAGAAATTTTTTCTACCATTATTCCAATCCCTCAAATGAGAAAGACTCAAAAATAAATAAATAAATAAATAAATAAAATAAAAAGAAAGACTCAGTTACATCAAACGATTGGTCTATAACCTTCATATCCTCTTCTATTTGGTCAATCCATATTCTTCCTATAACCCTTTTCTTGTGATCTAAATTCCCCTCTTAGAATCCTTAGTTGTTCCTGAATACTTATAAGAGAAAATCCACATTCTTCAGACAGGTATTGAGTGCCATTCATTTCATACCATCAGTGTTCCATTCTTATCAGACCAAATCCCTTGGTGATATCAAAAAAGAATCATACTTGTGCCAACCTCTGAATCTCTGCCCATGCTATCTCTTGAGACTCTAACCTCCCACTCCCTTTCCTCTTGTTATCCAAATTCTAACCACCCTTCTGTTCTTCAAGGCCCGCCCATCTCCCATTTCCTTCATGTGGTCATCCTTGAACAGCCCAAACCACATCCATCTCTTCCTTCTCTGAAATCCCACAGCCCTCAGGTGCACACCCGTAATTTTAGCATGTTGAATTGTTCCTCTTTATATTGTTTATGCATATTTCACCTAGTTAATTTCATGGAGACAGGCAATTTCTTGAGCTATAAAATGGGAATAGATTAACAATATGTACCTCGTAGAACTGTTAAGGCATTTAATAAATAATGTATATATTGGCCTTAGTACATGCCCCCCAAATATTTGCAAGGCTATTCTCTGTCTGCTTCAAAGTGCCCAGTACAGCAGTGAACACACATAGTACTCATTATGACTGGTAAAATGAATGAATGAACAAACAAATATTAGGTGAAGAAGAAATGGACTCTGAGAAAGGAAGTCACAATAGGCAAAAACACTTCTTGTGAAGGGGATTAAATTCATTATCTTTAGAGAGTGAAATCATGGTTTAAGTCCCTGAGATCAACTTGTTAAAGGCAAAGAAAACCGGAGTATCACTACCTTTTTTTTTTTTTTTTACAACAAAGTTACATTAGCAACACAGCAAAATTGATCCACAGCAACAGGAAGCACTGCAAACTCTAATTCATACAGTAACTTTCTACATTACACTTAATGTTTCTACATTGATTTTAATAGTTAAAAAATGAAAAAATAAGTAATGCTTTAACACATAAAGAAGGCTTTTTCCAAAGAACCTTTCATCTTCCAGATATTAATCAGATTTTTTTTTTTGTCTTTTTGCCTTTTCTATGGCCTCACCCGCAGCATGTGGAGGTTCCCAGGCTAGGAGTCTAACAGGAGCTGTAGCCGCCAGCCTTCGCCACAGCCACAGCAACGCGGAATCCGAGCCGCGTCTGCAAGCTACACCACAGCTCACGGCCACGCCGGATCCTTAACCCACTGAGCAAGGCCAGGGATCGAACCCGTAACCTCATGGTTCCTAGTCAGATTCGTTAACCACTGCGACATGACAGGAACTCCCAGATATTAATTCAGGATGAAATTATTATGTAGAATTTTTAAAATCTTAGAAGATTAGAGAAATGGAAAACCTTGGGAGCATTATAAACATGAGTGTGTGTACATGCTCGTAGTAACAAGGATCTGTCTTAGGCACATGATGATCATTAGCACTAGTGTAGTATCAAGACCTAAAGAGGCCCCTGATGTTTTCCTTTTTGAATGTGTGAAAGTTATATTTACTCAACCTAGTACTCTAGTTATAAAAGGCTATTAATAACCTGCATCTTTGCTTCCTTTGCTGGGAAGAGGAAGGCACCTTACATAGGTGCTAGAAACTAGGCAAGGCTAATTTAGGACTCAGTTCTTAATATTATATAACGTAAGAAAATTATTGTCCAAGAACTAACTGTGTTGATTCTAAGAGTCATTAAACATGCTTCCAGGATTTTAAGAATAATACATAAATGCTTTTACATATATGAGACAAAAGTTGTTTTGAGATGCTCCAGAATCTAATCAGATAAACTGCATCTGAATTTTGTCTCTACCAATTCCTAGTTACATGAATTTGAGTATATAATAGGCCTTCACTTCTACATCAGTAAAGTGGAAATAATGATTCCCTGTGTACAGAGCCTCATTACAGTGGTTAAATGGTATATCATTTTTAAAGTACCAAGTACAATGCCTTAACATACACTTGATACCCTCTCTTGTTTATTTTTTCTGGTTTATTTGCATCTGTAAGTAAGCTTAAGCCATTTTTTTTCAATACAAATAAATGCATTCTGAACTGTTTCTTTCCTTCATACTGGTTCCTCATTACCCTCTCTAGAATAAAAAAAATACAGTACTTAACAAATTTGTAATGGAAAAACTAACCAGTTGATTTTGAGAGCCTTGGCCAATTGAATTTCTTTGGAAATTTAGTCTTGGAAAACTACCTAGACAGGTTGTAGGATAAATTTCTTTTCACGACTCTGAGATTACTTTGAACAAAGTTAAAGTAGGAAGATTAAGAAGATATAGTTTGTTTTCTATCTTACTTCATCTTTATCAAGCATCTTTTTTTTTAAATATAGAAGATTTAGTAGTATTTTTAATGTTTGTGTAAAGGATATTGAAAGCTGTCAAAGATTTTTCCTTCACTTGTTCACTGACTAGCATCAGAAATCATCTTTTTTTTTTCCCCCTTTCTGTCCTGGGTAACAATCAAATAAGTAAATAGTATTTATCACTTGTTAACAACCATTAACATACATCCATTCATTTTTTTCAGAGTATTTGGTGTGTTTTTGTTTTTGTTTTTTGCCACACTCGCAGCATACCAAAATTCCTAGGCCAGGGATCGAACCCATGCCACAGGAGTGACCTGAGCCACAGCAGTGACAACCCCAGATCCTTAACCCACTGAGCTGCCAGGAACTTCCGGAGTATTTGTTGTGTGCAGAATTTGAACTGAGGCTCAAGAAAGAAACAAAGGAAATAGAAGTTATAGTTCTTAAGGAATGCAAAACCTCATGATGCCATTAAGAAAGACAAAAGTCACAGTGACATGAAGGCAAAATTTACAGATAAGTGTAGCCCCATTAGTTATTTAGATCAAATGTCAATTAGGGAGATCCTACCAGGTGCAAGGCGTTCTGGTAGGCATAATGGAAGATACAGTGAATACTCACTATCATTAATAACTTACATTCAATTGGGTAAATAAGACAATGGTAGATGAATAAGAAATGTGTGTAAAATATTTAGCACAATGTTAGGCGTAATACATATTCAATCATTGCTAGCTATTATTATCATTAAAATGATACTAATATATGGATTAGGATGTTTTATTTGAAATACAAAAAGCTATATAGGTTCAAGTGAGAAGTTTTCAGTATTGCAGGAGATTTCATGACAGCAAATATTAGAGACATGAAAATGGGAGGTGAGTTAAGAGGCTATAAAGTTCAGGGAAGTTTTTTTCCAGGACAAAGTCTTGTTGAACATAGCTCTGTGCAAAAGACAGAGAAGAAGGTCGAAAGTGTAAAACAAGACCAGGTGAAGGGTGGAGTAAGTTATCAGAAGAGTGTTGCAGGAATGAATAGTTTTAGATAGTAGCCTTGACTGTGGGCAGAGACATCCTTTTTTTTAGCAATAAGCTCAGAAAAAAAGAAGAGAGAATGATTGTAGAGAAATTTGGGCTGAATTTTAGGTAATTGGTGGAATTCACATCATCTAAGTTGCACTCTTTGAAATAAGCAGGAAAAAAGGTAATCAGCTGACAGTTCGGGAATGGGAATAGGGTTGGAATTTTCAGGAATGGAAATTTAGAGTAATTGTTGTGGACAGTGTATGGAGATGCAGTTATCATCAGGAAAGAATATCCTATTTTGATAACATAGGTGGAAACAAGCCTATATAATTATCTAAGTTTTTTGAGGCATTTTTCATACTCTAGGAGGAGAGAAATTAAGCTGGATTTTAGTTTGGCAGGACAAGAATGAGACAAGAACAAGAGGCAAGGATAGAAGTGATTTCAAGCTTCAAGGTAAACTGAGGCTAATGACATCGGAATAGGTGTAGTAAACTGAGGGACTCATGTAATGGTTAGGGCCTGATTATCACAATGAAGGACCTGTTTCAGGGGATGAGGAACTGAATGAGAGGGTAGGGCAGCAGGCTGAAATCAGAGAAAAAATTCCATGTTCCGGTCAAAAATATGGAATTGTCCCAGGATTAGCCATACCAAAGGGGTGACTGGCCATCCACGTTGCTGGGCCAGGGAAAGTCAGAGCACCATGCAGCGAAGATTCTGCATGGACTTGCTTTTGAGTAATGAAATTTCCCAGAATGACAGTAACGGTCCCCCTGGGGGTAAACATATTCATGGGACAAACGGCATTTTCCTTGAGCTGTACAGGTTGTGTCCTAAAACATGATGGTGAAAATGGATGACATAGGCCTCAAAAAATTACAGCTACAGATCTGAGGCTTCTTGAGGGTTGAGGTTACGTTTGCTCTTCTCCATCTCTTCTTATAGTAGGTGCGGTGTTTATACACCCTTGATGGTGGATAAACAGGTTGCTTGTTGAATTAAAGGATAAATGAATAAGCAAATAAATGATGAACAAATTAATAAAATAGGCACTCTGATTAGAAATGGTAGCATGAGTTAAGGAGCATGCTGACCCATCTGTGTGTTGCTTGATGTGTTAAGACATATGAAGGCAGGAATGGCTCTGCTGGAAAGGCCTGTGAATGATGGAACATTATCAAGAGATGGCATGGTTTCATTTAATCTGAAGAAGTGGAACGTGTGTAGGAGGACATCATTAAGCATGTGGGGGGATAAACAAGTAATATGTGAAATGGGAAAGCAAAATGAACCGTGAATCAAGTTTCTCTTGGTTCCTGGTCCTAAATTAAGCTCAAGACATTTTTTTATTTACTAAAACCATAATAGTTAGAAAAAAATTCTCCTTTGCAAGATGCTTCATAAAGTTATATTGTTTCGAATGCCTTTCCCAACATGATTAAAATGAATAAATATCCGAATTAGTAAAATGCAATCCCTAAATATTAAATGGAAATTTTATATTATTTTATTTCTTTTCTTTTTATGGCTGAACCTGCTGCATATGGAAGTTTCCAGGCTAGTGGTCAAATTGTAGCTGCAGCTGCAGGCCTATGCCACAGCCAAGGCAACACAGGATCTGAGCCACATCTCTAACCTATGCTGCAGCTTGCAGCAATGCCAGATCCTTAACGCACTGAGTGAGGTCAGGGATTGAACCCACATCCTCAAGGATACTATGTTGGGTTCTTAACCCACTGAGCCACAATTGCAGCTCCCAGATATAGAAATTTTAAGTAAACATCTTGAGTGGAGCATTTGAA
Source organism: Catagonus wagneri (assembly GCA_004024745.2). Lineage (NCBI taxonomy): Eukaryota > Metazoa > Chordata > Mammalia > Artiodactyla > Tayassuidae > Catagonus > Catagonus wagneri. The sequence goes on from PVHT020000521.1 coordinate 7,797,396, forward strand.
GAATTTTCATGATGTTTTCCATTTACACCAGTAGATTAAAACATTAACCTCTCAGGCAAAAAATAAAACAAGTGCATAGGCTTCAGAAGAACAAGGACATGAAAAGAAAAATGGAGAGAAAAACTTTAAAATGTAATATTTTATTTGTATTGATGTTGACATTTATCTTGCCTTTCCCCCTACAAATTTTATTGGGATATAATGTTGTTATGGTTTAGAACTACTTATAATGTCAGCATCCAGGACCTACTCAGATTATTTTCAATCAGCTAGGTATGATGAAAAACTGAAAAGGTAGCTTTGTTTCTGTCTTTATTGTTCTCTCTCTATGTTGACTTATTACGATATAATGGAAAGAGTCATGGGTTAAGAGTCAGGATACAGGAATTCTCCATCTGGCCATTCCAGAAATTATTGGTGTAACTTTGTATGAGTCATTAGCTTCACTGCACCTTAGCCGTATCATCTGTTAAATGAGGATATTAGACTGGAAATCTTGGGCTCCACCCACCCTACCCTTCCTTCTAGTGAGATTTTACTGGGAAGCATGAACAAAGAAAATAAAAAGCTGCCGTGGGAGGAGGAGGTTCTCAGGGGTCCTGCCTCATGGCACTAGACCCGAGGCTGGGGTCCTGGGTTTGTGACCTGCGGTCATACAGGGGCTTGCACTTGAAGGGCCTTGCCCTTGCTTTGATGTTGTGCTGCCCTTTCGTACTGGGCCCTGCAAATGATGTAGCCAGTCCTGCTTATACCTCACAAAATGTATTAATATAATCTCTGAGGACAAGCCAGGATGGAAAGGGTTGGATCAGGGATTCGTGCCACATAGACACACCAGTTCTGTCTTCCATGGAATCTCTGAAGGGTCCTTCCATAGTATGTCTAAAGTGTGTGAATCCCAGGTAGAGATCTAGACCTGGACTGAAAATCCCATTTGAGCCAGAAACACCATGATGCTGGGTGAAACTCCCCTAAATTGATGACAGAAGTGATAAGATAAGCAGGAAAGCTATGGGTTAGGTCTTTTTCAGTACAAATTCTAATGTGTTATATCATTAGCATAGAAGAAAGTGGAGAAAAGAGTAATAAAGGTTTTGTACCTTTATTATCTTCTTGGCTTAATAACCTCCAATTCCTCTTATTACTCTTATATGGAGTTGAAATTAAAACTTTTAAATTAGCTAGGTTTCTTCTATGGGTAACAAAGACACATGCATTTTGTCATAAGGTATTTCCTAGCAAGGGCTGAATTGGATGTACACTGTTAATCAATTGTGCAAGATCAGTTTGTCAGGTAATTCAATTAGTACCTAAATCCTTAACAAGGAGAGAGAGTCCTGCTGTTATAAAGAATGCCACTTTCTTTGTGTGTCTAGTATGAGTCACATTTTCATATGTTGGAAGACTTTTGTCTTCCAGTCAGATCTGTCATGGAAACTAAATTTTTTAGTTTGGAGTTCCTGTCATGGCGCAGTGGAAGTGAATCGGATTAGGAACCATGAGGTTGCAGGTTCGATCCTTGGCCTCGCTCGGTGGATTGAGTATCCAGCGTTGCCATGAGCTGTGGTGTAGGTCGCAGATGCAGCCTGGGTCTGGTGTTGCTGTGGCTGTGGTGTAGGCTGGCAGCTGAGGCTCCTATTAGACCCCTAGCCTGGGAATCTCCATATGCCGCAGGTGCGGCCCTAAAAAGACACACAAAAAAATTTTTTTTAAATTTAATTTCAGACAGTGAGTTTTTAAAAAAGAAAGCAGAGAAAGATACAGGTTCTGAGGAGAGAAAACAGAAATAGCCCAGAGCAGGTTAGACAGGAGGGCGATTTTCAGTCTATAATCAGGGTCCACCAAGAAGAGCCTGTCACTTCCTGGGTAATGAATGTCGTGGCTTTATAAACTTTGTTTGTGATTAGGAGCAGCTATCACCACCTCACAGCAAGAGTTCCCACAAGAACTAACTGATATCCCAAACTTCTTGAGTGGCTTCTTCATTCATTCAGCAACTATTTAATAAGCACAGTTTTCCTCATGATGTTGTCCGTGGTTTCCAGGCACCTCCAAAATATTTTTTCTTAATCAGTGTATGAGGGTCCTCCATCAGAAAGCCATGTTGCTTTGAGTTTTTAAATGAAAAGAATGCAGGTAAAACTCTCTAGGCCTAGCCAATGAATAAAAAGCAAATTGATTAGGGCAAAGAAAAATTAATTGAAATTATGGAATTTAGAAACTTTATTTCCCCAGAAAGCATATCCTGGCTCATTTTTATAGATGAAGGTATTGAGATTAACAAACGTAAGTAGCTGAGTTGAAATGAGTAGTCTAATAACTTTGAACCTGGTCTAATCAATTATTGAGCATGAAGCTGTGTGCCAGGCACTGACCTAGGCTCTAGTGATGCAGAGCCAATTTGACCCTCCATGCCTCTATTAGCTATTGACCATGTAAACAAAAGATTTAAAGTGGGATTTGATAAATTCAGCGATTATGCTATGCAGATGTTCTGTAGAAGATATGAATTCAGATTGAGATCATCAGGAAGGCTCCCTGATACGGAAAGAACTCTGTACTGTTTCCCAAAACCCCATTCCTGGGTGCCTTATTTAGCTAGGGGAGGTGGAGAGCTGCCCTAGAGTACTGAATGTTAAACTGGACATGCACCAGCACCGGAAGAGATTATTAAAATGCAGATTGCTGATTCTGTCTGTCTGGGTGGACCCCAAGAATTCGCATTTTGAAAAGTTCCCAGGTAATAATGATGCTGCTGGCCTGGAGACCACATTTTGAAGATCACAATTCCAGAGCATCCTTATGTGTCATTTGTCTCTACAAAAAGCATTTGAAAGAGCACTGAATTACTGGGCAAAAACACCTTACTTCTTAAACCCCTCTAAAATAAAATTATCTGAGTCTTTTCAGTAATACGCCAACTCCACAATTTTAGATTTGAGGTTATATGAAAGGTAAACAGTATGATCTAATTGGGGGATTTTTTTGTTTTGTTTTAAAGGCTTGGTCTTTGTATCAGTACATAGCAGTCAAAACTGTTGAAAGGTCGGTAGTCTCTAAATCCTGATATTCACAATCCCCTAATAAACAAAATCGCACTTTAAAGTTAGACTCTGTCCCTGACTGAGCTGCTTGGTACTGCTTGGGGAGATATTTGATCCTGCAGAGTACCTCACAGTTCCAGCCCCTTGCAACTTTCTCTCCTGAAGCTTTTCTGCACAGGGAGCTCTCCTTGGCATCTGTACATGCATGCCCAGGAGAAAGCCATGTCAGCACAGACGCTGTACTAATTCCCAAGAAAAGAAGAAAACTTTGTAGCTTTTTGAAGAGCCTTTCTTGGCTTTACACACACCTCTGTAGCAGTCAGAGGCTCCTCCGGGCTGCCTGTGTGGCTGCGCAATGAGAAAAAAAAATCATCTGCCCTCATGGTTGTTTTTCGATATTTGATGCCAATATGTATTTTGGAAGCCTTCTGCAGAAAGGCACACTTGCATTTTTAATGATAAAATGCCTATGCGACATTAATTAGTCAACTTTAAACAAAATAGCCATGAGAATTTACATACCTCAACAAATGCTGAATGTTGAGCTTTCTTTAAAAAATTCAATTCAGATGACTAAATTAAAAAAAATATTCTCGGTTTTCTTATTATCTAAAATGTTTGAAAAGAGACTGTTTTTCAAAAAGCTGATGAATACAGTTACCTAGATTTCAGGTCCCTTTGCCTTGACAGTTGAAGTGAGTTAAAATAAATGCATTATTTCTACATTATACTGAAGAAGTGTGTGTACATATGTATCTATATTCCCTTGTTATACAGTTATGTATTTGTATGTCTGTATATCATAGAATCAGAACCATTTTGTGTGTATGTCTCTATATATGAGACTCACAGAAGTAGGAAGACAGTTCTAGTTCTTGGTCAACATCACCGTCCTGTCCTCATCCCCAAGCACACCCTTTGGCTCCAGCAGGTACTCAATTAGTAGTTCCTTTTTTTTTTTTTTGGTCATTTTGCCTTATCTAGGGCCACACCCGCTACATATGGAGGTTCCAAGGCTAGGGGGTCTAACAGGAGCTGTAGCTGCCGGCCTTCGCCGCAGCCACAGCAACGCAGGATCCGAGCTGCGTCTGCAAACTACACCACAGCTCACGGCAACGCCGGATCCTTAACCCACTGAGCAAGGCCAGGGATCGAACCCGCAACCTCACGGATTCGTTAACCACTGAGCCACAACAGGAACTCCTCAATTAGCAGTTCTTAACCAAAGGAATGGATGAATGTTTCCACTCAGATTTTTACATATACTTGCTTCAGCTCCTCTAGACCCTCCAAGATAGGTTCTTTTCCAAAAGAATTATTTATTCATTTTGTTCTTATTAAAATGGTTTAGCATAATATTGAAATGTATTTGTTCAATTTTTAAGTGAAAATTAAAACCTTGCCGGCTACTAGACCAGTGATAACAGAGCTTCCGTCCTTTTACGTTAACGTACGCTTGTTACACCTAAAGAAGATAAATAGTGAGGGGATAAAAGTAAAGGGGAGGAAACAGAAAAGAAGGAAGAAATATCAGGGTCCCATCGTAATGAACTACTTGTCAAAGTGTTAAGAATCCTTGAGGAATATCATAAAATGACTCAGTTGTGGTGGGAGGTTGACTGATCTGAAGACCGATAGATCTCTTTTATTTAGAGACGTGAAGTGAACGTGGCTTGTTTTTTAGGCAATAACTTTAAAACTCAGTCCATGTGGAGTTCCCGTCGTGGCTCAGTGGTTAACGAACCCCAAAGGAACCATGAGGTTGCGGGTTCGATCCCTGGCCTTGCTCAGTGGGTTAAGGATCCAGCGTTGCCGTGAGCTGTGGTGTAAGTTGCAGACGCGGCCTGGATCCCGCGTTGCTGTGGCTGTGGCGCAGGCCGGCAGCTACAGCTCCTGTTAGACCCCTAGCCTGGGAACCTCCATATGCCGCAGGTGCGCCTCTTGATAAAGGCAAAAAGACAAAAAAAAAAAAAAAACCCTCAGTCCATATGGATATTTATCATTATCTATCCAATAATACCAATATCTATGGTAGACATAGGGTATTTTGGAAAGCATTGCTAATTAGCAATGTTAGTAAGAGTGACCAACATATTTACAAGAAAATTCAGGCTTTTTTTTACTTCAAGGGGACCTAGAAATTTACCCTAACAATATTAAAAATACAGTTGACTATGAGGAAACACTTTTAATTAATGAAATGCTTTTTTTGGAAAGAGAAAAGTTTACCTGACCTCAGGGAAGGTTGAGATATTTGCAAGGCATTAGGGTAAATTTTAGGACTAAATGCAAAATCTCTGGAGAATGTATGGAAAGAAATTACTTGAGGTTTCTTGTGATTTTTTTTTTTTTTTTTTTTGCTGTGGTTTGATCATAAATACCATGCAAATATCCCCTGTCAGTGTGTTTTGGCAATTCTTCCAAGGAGACCAAGGAGTGAAGAGAATTACAGAAAAAAAAAGAAAGAAAGAAGATGAGGTTTATTTTATACTAGAAAAATGCAGTAGGGAATTCTGTGACTTGCTAGCAATTTTTTTTTACCTCATCTCTGTGTCCACTACACGGCATTACAAAATTATTGTAAAAACCAAAAATGCACACTTCCGAGTAGAATAAAAACCTTATCCTTCCAAACAGTTTTGAGAGGAACCAAAATTTAATGCCATCATTTGTTCTAGTATTGTAACAATTAGGATGATTTGGAGTCTAAGATATTGAAGCACAACATAGCCTAAAGTAGAAAAGGGAATTTTTCTGCTCACTGGAAGGACACAGGTGCCACTTGGTCTCAGGAACAGGTAGAAAAGTACTTCCATGATTTGCCATTTTGTCTCTGCTGTTCTCGGTATATCTGCTTTATTCTCCGTCTTCATAAATCTCTGGACTCTACATGGGATTTGTCAATTCTTTCATCCTACATCTTATAGCTATAGTCCCTTAGGAAAAAAAAGTCTGCCTTGGTGCTCTCTTAGGAACCAAGTCCTAAAATCATGGGGAAAGAATTGACTGAACTCATTTGGATTCATTGGCTACCACTGGACCAATCAACAGTTTGACCTGGAGGATGGAGGGCTAAGATTGCTTCACTTCAGGTGCAGATGAATCCGCTGTAGCTAGGGGAGCAGGATCATGTGACAACGTGGCTGCCGCCTTGAGTACCATAAGATTTGGCAATAGGGACAATGACGAGTCATTCCAGGCAGAGGAGAGCATTGTGGTGCTGGGCAGGAAAAGTGTATGTCACTAGTATCCATAGCAATACCAGGGAAACACTTTATATCTGTGGTGGTTGTACCTAGATCATAGAAGTCTAGACTCTAACCTACTTAAGTGACTCTACATACTTATATATATATGGGATATATATATTAATATATATATCAATAACTTAAATGATTGAGTACTGTCTTGTTCATGAAACCCTTTTTGAACACCCATCCGAGCCCTGTCAAACTCTTGAAATTATTTATGATCACGACTCTACAGTTTATCATAAATTGTTCTATCATTGTTTGAATGGTAGGTCTAAGTTCCTAGCTCAACTGTAAGTGTCTTATCTTATGCTTCCTTTTACTAGAAGACTTCTGCACCAAGATTAGTGTTAAGAACATAATTTATTCCCCATTCATTCCCTAAATGATTCTTGAGTGCCCACTAATTTCCAGGCAATATATTCGATGCTCAGGATACAAAGATGATCAAAGATGATCCTTAAAGAGAGCACATGATTTGGTATCTTTTGTTCCCATCACACTTGACATAGAAATCTGGGATGGCTAAATTTGATCTAGCAAGTGAATTGCCTCTCCAAATACCAGTAATGTATCTAGATGCAGTTTAGTTTGCCTATCCAGAAAAATCAGAATTTTCCCCCCTTTTAAGCCGAAAGGCTATTAATGCAAATCCAATTGAATTTGCATTTGATTACATTTCTGATGGAAACATTCATATGCAAATGAAAATTCATGCAAAGATAGCCAGATAATTCAAATACTTGCTGAAATATCAAGATAAAATTAGGATGATGTTCAGTATACATCCATCCACGTTTACTAGGTTACACTAAGGATTTTCAGGTGGGACAGTGTTCTTGGAAAACTTAAATAGTGACTAAACATTTGGCAACATTCAAATAGATCTGGATTGAGAAAGTTTTTGTTACCTTACTTTCTATGGCTGCGGTGCTGAAAAAGTCAGTCCCTGGTCAAATCAGTCAAGTGGTTCAAAACAGGTTCATCTTGGACCCATACATTTTGTCCCTTTTATCTTCCCTTGCCTTTAAAACTAAAGGTCATTTTTGATAGATCTGAAGTTATTTTGATGATCCAAAATGATGAACAGATAGTGTATGCAAGCTGGCAGTTCCTTGATACTCCCTAGTGACTTAATGGTGCAAGTTAAATGACACCATCACAATCACCACCAATAAGTATCCTCTGGAAAACATCCATGGTATCATGGGTAGACTAGAGGAAAAATGATCTTTATCAGTGTCCACCCTCTTCTAAGAAAAGATGTTGAGACTTAAGTTGTAAGAGAAGACTTAAAGATATAAAATCTTAATCCACTATTGCACATTCCAAACCAACATTTGAAGGAAGAATGCAATTGCTCTCATTAAAATTCACAGAAGTTGGAGTGGCAAAAGAGAAGGGTTTGAGATCACAGTATTCAGGTGGTTAACACTTAGTTTAATAGTCTACAAAGTGTAACCTCCCCAGTTTCCTTTTATTTGATCCAATGTATTCCTTCATAGTTCCAAGCCTTTTTAGAATTCCCATGTTTCTTGCTTTGGTGAATGTCACTGAAATCCATCACATTCAAAAAGCCTGAACCTAAAGAGAGTCTTAGCCTCTCCCTCCTTGGCACATCCAATCCTTGCCCAGATCTAATGGTCATTTAAGTTTCTCTCAAATCTAGCCACTTCTTACAGTCTCCATCACCAATTCTTTATCCTTTGTCTTTTGCCTGATCAGTGGCAAAAGACTCTTAAGTGGTTTTCCACAATCTCCTTTTCCCTTTCTGCAATCCCTATCAAACTGTCGTTTTAAAAATGCAGATATGAGTTCCTGATGTAGTACAGTGAGTTAAGAACCAAAATGCAGTGGCTCGGATTGCTGTGGAGGTGCAGATTCTATCCCCGGCCCGGTGCAGTGGGTTAAAGGATCTGGTGTTGCCACAGCTGCAGCACAGGTTGCAGCTGCGGTTCACATTCAGTCCCTGGCCTAGGAACTCCATATGCCAGGAGTGCGGCCATTTGAAAAAAAAAAAAAATGCAAATAATCCCTAATTTCATCCAACCATTCTTTTTGCTTGATACCGTTCAGTGACTCCCTGTTCCTCTTAGAAGAGAACCCAAATCCTTAACAGAGCTAGCACATACTGTAGGGTTTGGTCCCTGCCTTCCTCCCCACCCTCACAACATGCTAGCAGTGTCCTTTTAGATCCTAAAAAGTTTCCATGTTCTTTCTGGTTACCACTGCTCTACCCCAGCTTCTAAAGTTAGTTAACTTCATGCTTCTCAATTAAGGCTTTCCTGATCTCCCAGACTTCCTTCAGTCCCCAGCAGGTCCCCCCTGTTACTCCTATAATACCACTGTACAACTTTCTTTCATAACACTTATTTGAATTTGTAATGTTATATATATTTTTGAGACAGTAACAGGTGTATTGATCGCTCTCATGGCTCCCTGAGGAATGAGATTGGATCTGTTTTTTGCTTATCCAAACAAGACATGATGCTTGTCACCTACCAGGCATTCAGTAAATACTTGATTAATGGAAGGTTCCACTTTCTATGCTCTTAGCAGTTCATAACAATGAAAGCCAAAAATAAAAATAAAAATTGATTGGCTTGCTTGAACACCACCCTGCCACAAATTGCCAGGGAAATTAGGATGGCAAGTACTATAATATCTTTTATGACAGAGAAGGTAAGGTAAAGAATATAGTGGAATCAAGGTTAACTACTCTCAAGAACTTTGAAAGCAGGGCTCCTCCATTACTTGTACTGGCAAAAGGCTTTTTTTCACTTAATTATGGTAGAGAAAAATGTGGCCGTCATTCTCCCAACACTGTCTTGTGCACAAAAGTTTTTTTACTTAGGATATTTAAGCCACTACTTATTTCAGAAGCATATCTACAAGTTTCAAATAGACAGTCTTGTGACACAAGCTGCTAAAACTGATTTACAGCTATTATTCGTATCATGGGAATAGAGTCATAACTACACAAGTTAAAAATCAGATCAAAATCCCACAACAGTATAGCCACTTTCTTAACTCCGTCTGTTACTTTTTATTTTATATCTATCGGTGTGAGTTTAATTTTATTTTCAGCAGCTTTAAAATACTGAGCTAAACACTGAAATTTTAAGGAAAGATAAACTCCCACATTCCATGATTTTTTAACAAAGTCCCATTATTACCTCTCTAGGAATATTTTGCCTTTTGCATCTCTCTCCGACTGTGTAATCCTAGTGGTCTGTGATGTTCAGAGAGTGAAGGGTTAAAAGCTTATATTTAGCAACAGGATGCATATGTGGTTAGAGGAATGTTAAGTTTAGTGGACTATAAAAAATTAAATATACCTTTCTTAAAAGAAAAGGAAGTTTCATATAGACCATTAAAGTAGCTTTGAGCTCATACTATCGCTCATGTTTGGGGATCTTGAATATAGTTCTTTTTTTATTAATTTTCCCTGAAAAACACTTAAAATTTTCTTTCGTTCTTTGTGACTCATGCAGACTAGTGTTCCAGGAAGAGGAAATAAAATATGCCTATGTAACTTAAAGCAAATGTCTTCTTTTTTGGCATATATTATGAGAATAAGCATTCAATCAGTAACTGGTCATCTGCAACACTTCCTACAAATCAACTAGGTGCTGGTTATCTTTTTTGCAAGTCAGTGTGTCTTATGGTGACGTAGGCAGTCATGGGCTTCTAGGAAGAAGGCCTCGAAAAGACATTTTGTCTCCTTTCTACCATTTCAGTTAAGAATGCAAATTGCACATCAGACTTTGAGGAATACTTTGCCAAAAGAAAACTGGAGGAACGCGATGGCCATGCAGTCAGCATCGAAGAGTACCTTCAGCGCAGTGACACAGCCATTATTTACCCAGAAGCCCCTGAGGAGCTGTCTCGCCTTGGCACGCCAGAGGCCAATGGGCAGGAAGAAAATGGTGAGGCTGTAATTCATTTTTAGCCAGGACGCTGACCTCTGCAGCTGTTACAATTACAAATGCACTACATGCCTGGGTGTTTACCTTAAAATTTGAAGAACAGCTGCAGAGGCATGGAATTTCATGAGCAAAGATTAGAACTGTAATTTTAGGGTATTGTGAAATTTTTTTGTCAGCAAATTTGTGTCATCTGTACATCCAATAAAGAACAAGAACAATTAGAGCCTATTTCTAAGAGATAAAAATATCTGAATTGATTCCTATCTTTCCAAAATATTTCACTTTGGAGGGAGAAAAAATAAAAGTTTAGAAATACTGACCCTGACCTTTCGTTCTTCTTTCCGGACACCTGAAAAGCTCCTTCACCCTGTGAATTCCTGGGTCACATGTGACTAAAGGTTTGCTGCGAACTGTCAGTCACCTAAAGAGAATCTCCTCGTTTATCAGCTGTTTAAATTCCCCCCCAAACGCTCCAGTAATTAATTAATTTCCCGGCGCAGTGTGAGCTGATTCCGACAAGTCTGTGCTGGGTGTGCGAGGGGACCCGCGTGCGCGGAGGCCACGTGCAATGATGGCACTCTCGTGGAGCAGATTGCAGTGATTCCTGTCACACCATCCCGGGCAGTCGGCCCATTAGCTGCCATTGATTTACTGACCTTTTGGCCCGCTTCTCTCCCTCTCGTCTCTCGGCTACAGACCTGCCACCTGGAACTCCAGATGCTTTTGCCCAACTGCTGACCTGCCCCTACTGCGACCGGGGCTACAAGCGCTTGACATCGCTGAAGGAGCACATCAAGTATCGCCACGAGAAGAATGAGGAGAACTTCTCCTGCCCTCTTTGTAGCTACACGTTTGCCTACCGCACCCAGCTCGAGCGGCATATGGTGACGCACAAGCCAGGCACAGATCAGGTGGGGGGCTGGTTTTAAGTGATTTCTTTCTATAATAACCCCTTAGAGAAACGATATTGCTTTGATTGGCAATCATTATTAATTTTTCATGGCATTTTGAAGATGCAGATCTTTTAATGGTAATAGCTTTAATTGAGGTCTAAATGATTTTTTGATGGTCTCTTCTAATATGATTTAATAGTCTTATGTTCACGATCGAATGAGTGTGTTAATTTCTAATTTAGAAATTTTATTTGCACTTTAACTTGACTTTAGTTTCATCTTTATGTTCCACGAAAAGTGAATGAAATTGTAGCATTTTAATTATACAGTATTAAACATCTCAGCAATTTTAATTCCATTTTTCACCTAGTTTTACTTAGAAATTTTTTCTCTTCATATAGGATCCAAGTCATAGTGAAAGGAATGTGTATTTTTTCCACTGGTCACAGAACATCTTCAATTACTTAGACTATTTTTACAAGCTGCTACTGGTTTATGAAATCTAATTAAGTGCTTTAAGGAAAATCAAAAAAGCATCTAATGTGTCTGCATATCTACATGAAGTAAACTGGATTAATACTAAAATGTTAGATACACAATAAAAATGATCCCTTTTTGATATTGTGCATGTTCATTGCTAAGTGTTAAAACTGCCCTGCCTTTTGGCTTACTTGTCTTAAAAATAAAAACTCTCTCTTGAACAGGTAAGCATAGCTTCTTAAATCCTTAAAATGATGGAATAGGATTGATTCAGTGTGCCCTAAATGTTTTACCAAAACAATTCTTTCTGTCCCCCTGGAAGCATTGACTGCAGATTGATATTATGGTTACAGAAATGGTCTGCCTTAAGTCCCAACAACTGGCCCTACAAATCTGAAACCACCCTGTATAAAGCCTGACACCGTATCTGTTTTTAAAATTATTGAACAGGATATTCTCTAAAATTCTTACGTTTCTTTTTTATGAGCTTTATTCGCTTTGAATCAGGAAAATGAGAATAAGCAAACACAATCAAGCAATGGCGATGATACTAGATTATGGAATTTCACTCTTTTAAGAAAACAGCTCATGTAAATCCCTTCATTTCTATCTGATTGAACTTGTCACCTGAATATTTTTCTAAGTTCAGTTATAAAAACTATGCTTGCATAGTTACACTTATGTAACAGTTTATCTCCCTTTGCTTATGTGCATAAAAACTCTAGGAAAAAAAAAAAAGCCTAGATATTTATCTAGCATAACCGCTTTAAATTTCACATGCAGAAGTGTGATTGTGTTGGCGCATTATGAATGGTAGCTTTGGTGTTGAAAAGTCCCCTCATTTGCTCATGGCATTTACAATTAGTAAATTAAAATGATTGTATCATATTAACAGTGGCACAACTAAAGTTTATAGTAGTCCTCTGAGGGCTGTGGGGGGAGACAAAGCAGCTGTTGCTGTTTGTTTATGCAACTCAGCAGCATATGAGCGCTGGTCCCTCAATGGCGCTCGGCGGGCTGGGCTCCGCTTGATCTTTGAAGGTTGCTGCTGTTTGAACAAACCTCCCTGTGTCCCATGTAACACCATCTGTCTCACTAGGAATGTGGGAAGATTCAGCACACCCTAGCAGTTGTCATACCGTTTCTGTGCTGTCTTTTTGCAAAAGGCTTTTGTGTCATTGCTGCTTGAAAAAGGCTGGCCTCCTACCTTAAGCATCCAGAGTGGATAACTGTATTTCTCTCCCTTTCTTTTTCTCTTTCTTTCTTTTTCAGAATTCTAAGTCACAGTGCTTTTTTTCTCCCTTGTTCAAAAAGGTCAGCTGCGTTTGATTATATCTTGCTGCTTTTAACTTGTCTTTTCAGCAAACTTTTTTCTTTTTCATCCATACTCCCTAGCACACTACTAAAAAGGAAGATGACAAGTCCGTGAAGTCTATCCTACTGGCCTGTGATAAAACTGCTCAAGCAGCTCTAACCCATGATGTTGTCTCTTACATTTGATAATCAAATCTTAATATGCAACATCTCAGGAAATACAGGGTTTATATTCACTACTAGCACAACGAATGGGGTAGTTAAACATACTTTTCGTGTAATGAAATATTTATATTCAAGGATTTTTTTTCTTTATGTGCATTTTTTCTTTTTAAAATTTGATATTGCTTCAGTACAAGATATACTTTACCTTCATACAGAAATTTGATAAAATGAGTTATTTTGAGGGGGGGGCTATTTAGGATTTTGAGGATCATATTTATTTTTTTCCTTGACCAAATAGTTGCATTCCAACAGGGAATCTTCAGATTTTAGAATGTGCAGTAAACACAGAGAACCACAAACATCTTTGCAATTATGCTTTCTCATCTCCAGCAGCTCAAAGAAACATTTTGGAAAAGAGACTACAGAGATAATTCTAAAGCAAGTGTTGGATGCGCATGTGAAAGCACTTTTTTTTTATTTGTTCCAATTTTATTGCCAACATTATCACTTTTATTGCAACTCTGAAAGACTGGGCAAATAAATAAACATGCACTCAAACCTTTTGGCCAGTCTGAAAATAGAGGCCTTTTAAAAATATTTGTAACAAAATTTCCTTTGTTCCTCCTGCACAAAACTGATGTCAGTCTCTCTCCTTTTATAGCACCAAATGCTGACCCAAGGAGCAGGTAATCGCAAGTTCAAATGCACAGAGTGTGGCAAGGCCTTCAAATATAAACACCATCTGAAAGAACACCTTCGAATTCACAGTGGTGAGTAGCAGAGAGGCCGGTGCTCACATTTGCATTTTGTTTCATTAGGGGCATTTTTTAAAGATTGTGTAAAATTTACACAATCCTGTTTGTAGCTTTTTGGAATTACCCATTTATTTCATAAGCTGTGTTTGCCTATTTTGTCTTCATGAGACTTATGGTACTACCAGCAGCTCTACTAATAAGAAGAGGAGTGCTTATACTTCTTAAAAATTGCAGATGCTTTGATTTACTACATAAAATCTAGAAGCTCCTTTCGTCCCTATAAAAAAATCTTCTGCAGATTGAATGTTTTTGACCCGAAGAAACTCAGCTGGCTGATTCTGAAGGATATTACTTTTTGATACCCAAACTTGAAAGAAAAATTTCGAAGAATTTTGGATAAGAGCTTTTGTATGATAAGTGTTCCTTGATTCCTGAGAGCTGTAGATTACAGAACAACATCTTACCACTGAGATTTCTTCTTTATAACTATTTTGATAGCTCTGCCAAGCATTTTATTACCAAATTGGATGCTATTCAAAGAACTAGTTGGATTGGTAGAATCAATGGGGTCTTCACAGAGTTGATTAAAGCCATGGCTACACTTCCCTTTAAATACTGTGACATCTTTATTGTGCTATTGACCACACATTAATCTGACACTCCGTTTAAATAGGAGGCTGCCGATGGCAAGACAAGATTTGGGATCTTGGCTGAAAAAGGTGCAGATAGCCCTCACCTTCCACTGCTAACATCTTGAATTATGTCTTCCCAGGCTAGATAAAGCTCAGAAACAGTTATGGCCACATAATTCTAAACTAAGCACCTAGAATGTAGAGGTGCTCCATCGTGTTCCTTTCTTGCCTTAGTAGACAATTGCAGTTGTTCCCCAATCAAAGAAAAGTAACGTTAATATTAATTGTCATTTTAGGTGAAAAACCGTACGAGTGCCCAAACTGCAAGAAACGCTTCTCCCATTCTGGTTCCTACAGTTCACACATCAGCAGCAAGAAATGTATTGGCTTAATCTCTGTAAACGGCCGAATGAGAAACAATATCAAGACGGGTTCCTCCCCTAATTCTGTTTCTTCTTCTCCTACTAATTCAGCCATTACCCAGTTAAGAAACAAGTTGGAGAATGGAAAACCACTGAGTATGTCTGAGCAAACAGGCTTACTTAAAATTAAAACAGAACCACTAGACTTCAATGACTATAAAGTTCTTATGGCCACACATGGGTTTAGTGGCACTAGTCCCTTTATGAATGGTGCACTTGGAGCCACCAGCCCTTTAGGAGTTCATCCGTCTGCTCAGAGTCCAATGCAGCACTTAGGTGTAGGGATGGAAGCCCCTTTACTTGGATTTCCCACAATGAATAGTAATTTAAGCGAGGTGCAAAAGGTTCTGCAGATTGTGGACAACACAGTTTCTAGGCAAAAAATGGACTGCAAGACTGAGGAAATTTCAAAGTTGAAAGGTTATCACATGAAGGATCCCTGCT
Organism: Catagonus wagneri; assembly: GCA_004024745.2. Lineage (NCBI taxonomy): Eukaryota > Metazoa > Chordata > Mammalia > Artiodactyla > Tayassuidae > Catagonus > Catagonus wagneri. Next base: position 7,812,725 of record PVHT020000521.1, read on the forward strand.
CTCAACCTGAGGAACAAGGAGTTACGTCTCCTAATATCCCACCTGTAGGTCTTCCGGTAGTGAGTCATAATGGTGCCACTAAAAGTATTATTGACTACACGTTAGAAAAAGTCAATGAAGCCAAAGCTTGCCTCCAGAGCTTGACTACTGACTCAAGGAGACAGATCAGTAATATAAAGAAAGAGAAGCTACGTACTTTAATAGATTTGGTCACTGATGACAAAATGATTGAGAACCACAGTATATCCACTCCATTCTCATGCCAGTTCTGTAAAGAAAGTTTTCCTGGCCCCATTCCTTTGCATCAGCATGAACGTTACCTTTGTAAGATGAATGAAGAGATTAAGGCAGTCCTGCAACCTCATGAAAACATTGTCTCCAACAAAGCCGGAGTTTTTGTTGATAATAAAGCCCTCCTCTTGTCATCTGTACTTTCTGAGAAAGGAATGACAAGCCCCATCAACCCATACAAGGACCACATGTCTGTACTTAAAGCATATTATGCTATGAACATGGAGCCCAACTCTGATGAACTGCTGAAAATTTCCATTGCTGTGGGCCTTCCTCAGGAATTTGTGAAGGAATGGTTTGAGCAACGAAAAGTCTACCAGTACTCAAATTCCAGGTCACCATCACTGGAAAGGAACTCCAAACCGTTAGTTCCCAACAGTAACCCTCCCACAAAAGACTCTTTATTACCCAGGTCTCCTGTAAAACCCATGGACTCCATCACATCACCATCTATAGCGGAACTCCACAACAGTGTTACGAATTGTGATCCTCCTCTCAGGCTAACAAAACCTTCCCATTTTACCAATATTAAACCAGTTGAAAAATTGGACCACTCACGGAGTAATACTCCTTCTCCCTTAAATCTTTCCTCCACATCTTCTAAAAACTCCCACAGTAGTTCTTACACTCCAAACAGCTTCTCTTCCGAGGAGCTCCAGGCTGAGCCTTTGGACTTGTCATTACCAAAACAAATGAAAGAACCCAAAAGTATTATAGCCACAAAGAACAAAACAAAAGTTGGCAGCATAAATTTAGACCATAACAGTGTTTCTTCATCATCTGAAAACTCAGATGAACCTCTGAACTTGACTTTCATCAAGAAGGAGTTTTCAAATTCAAATAATCTGGACAACAAAAGCACTAACCCAGTGTTCGGCATGAACCCATTCAGTGCCAAACCTTTATACACAGCTCTCCCTCCACAAAGCGCATTTCCCCCTGCCACTTTCATGCCACCCGTCCAGACGAGCATCCCTGGGCTACGACCATACCCAGGACTGGATCAGATGAGCTTCCTACCGCACATGGCCTATACTTACCCAACTGGAGCAGCTACTTTTGCTGATATGCAGCAAAGGAGAAAGTATCAGCGGAAACAAGGATTTCAGGTAACGAGACCTGTCTTTTTGTTCTGAAGAGAAGAGATGAAAATTGTATCCTGTATGTGCATGTAGGGAAAAAAATCCAGTGTGGTGTTTTCAGCAAAAATAGAAGAGTGCCTTTTAACTTGAGTCTATAAAACTGAGTGGACTAGGCAAATAAATGGAAAAACAAGGGAATGTTGTATTATGTAGGCATGTTTGCCTTAAAAAAGATGAAGACTTAATATTTGTTTTTGAGATCTATTTAGATTGATCCATCTGCTTTCAGAGTTACACACTGATATGAATATTTGGTAGGACTTGCATAGATGCTAAACATTAACCTTTATCACAGTTACATACGCTTAGAGATGTTCACAAGTTGCAAAAATGCATGTATAAATTTGATATGCACTTCGTTTTATAGAGAACAGTTTATCTGGAAGTGTTTTAAAGATATTTTGTACATTCCACGTGACTTCCTTGGTAGCTTTCAAACTAGCAAATCATTTCAGGTTTTTCAAATACCAAAGCAGGTATGTTTTAACATCGTGGAATATAATCCTGGTTTGCAAAATAGGAGCATAAGTAGCAGCGCACCTCCATAACAGCTGTTCCAGTATTCCAATTTACAGTACATCTGCCCTCTTTGTAGATGTATTTAAGCCTGTTTAATCTCCTCTAATATTAATTAGTGCAATCGTAGTCTAAGAAAACTGAACTTGGCTAGCAAATGGAAATGTATGTTATCATGCAAGTTTGCACTCTTTTGGATCAAGACAAAATAAATATCAAGAAATTTAATAATTTACTGATCCACATTCATTATTGTTCTGTGCTGAAGGCTGTTTTAACAGATAGAACATTGATAAAAACTGTTATTAATATTCCCTATTTCAAATTAGAAAATTAAATATAAAAATATTGCTTGAGGCCTTTAGTTGGTAGACATACATTTAAATAGATTGCATAATAATAACATTTTGTACCTAAATATAAAATTCAATTAAAATGGGGTTTCTACAGCTACAGATCATTTCTAAAGTTAAGCACACTGGAAAATACACACATTCTGATGTTTAATTTTCACTCAGGGATATTTCCTGATAGAAGGAAAATTAAGGATTTGGGAGAAGTTTATGTTTTCCTCACCTTCACCATGGACCATTTTCTATCCTTGAAAAACAATAAGCTCCACCACCCAGGGCAGAGAAGTTTTATATTTTTGTTGAAATGTGAAACTGGAGTCCCCATTGTGGCTCAGCAAATGAATCTGACTAGTATCCATGAGGATGCAGGTTTGATTCCTGGCCTCGCTCAGTGGGTTAAGGATCTGGCGTTGCTGTGAGCTGTGGTGTAGGTCACAGACGCTGCTCAGATCTGGTGTTGTTGTGGCAGTGTCTTAGCCCAGCGACAACTCTGATTCGACCCCTAGCCTGGGAACCTCCATATGCTGCGGGTATGGCCCTAAAAAGACCAAAAAAAAAAAAAAATGTGAAACCTCATGTATTGTTCATGAAAAGTAGTAGTTTAAAAAAACAAAACAAAACTGGATCGATTCATAGCAAGCGCTTCTGAGGTTCTCCAAGTATCAGCCAACGCAAAGTTGTTTGGTATAAACACAAAGAGAAGAGAATGTGTTGAACTGTGTGATTATATCACAGGGAGAATTGCTTGATGGAGCACAAGACTACATGTCAGGCCTAGATGACATGACAGACTCCGACTCCTGTCTGTCTCGAAAGAAGATCAAGAAGACAGAGAGTGGCATGTATGCATGTGACTTATGTGACAAGACATTCCAGAAAAGCAGTTCCCTTCTGCGACATAAATACGAACACACAGGTATGAGTGACTTTGACTAGCTAGTTAGAGCTTCCCGGCCTGCTGTACATTTCATAATATTTAATGAGTACACTTGTGCAACATAAGATGTAGCATATGCTGATGCCTTCAACAGGAAGAAATAATGCTTTTGCCTAGCTCAGTAGGACTTTTTTGTTGCCTGTTTATTGGATCATTCATGTGTTTATAAGCATGCTTGTCTTATATTTTTCGAGTTAGTCTGTACACCAAATTCATGTCAAAGGTGTATTTCAGTGGACAGGGCAATGAAATGGCATGACACAAGACACCTATAGAAAATGTCTTCAAATTCTTAAGCTGTGAGGAACCTATCTATAGACAGAGTTAACAATAAAAAAAATTCAGTCAATGCTGTATTTGTTTCATCATCGAAACATCAAGTCAGCCATGTTTTAGGGGTGATACTGTTTGGTTTTTATAAACTGGCCATATTTTGAACAAATTAAAAGTGTGAGTACTGTGAAAGAAGAGATGTAAGTAAATAATAGGCCAGATGAGCTACTGAAATTACTAGTAATTGGAAGGCTAAAATATGGCCTTCTAAACTTAGTTTATTTCCAATTCATGTATTCCTAATCGGGAAGGATTATAGAGGGTTGCCAAGATAGCTGCCTAATTCTTCCCTATAAATATAGAGATAGTGGGTTAATTTCTATAATGAGAGGTGAAATGCCATAAGGTGAAGCAGCGCTAGCTCCCACAGTCCAAGGTCTGATCTGCAAGTCCAGGGTGGAGCTCCACCAGGGCCGCCCCCCACCCTTCCACCTTTAACCACAAAATAACTCTGCTTCAATCCTATTCCTAACCCATCTCCAGCTTTTCTCCACTAGAAATTTGGCATGCTGTTCTAACTCGCCCTAGGTGGGAAAAGAAAGCATGTAAGATCACAATCAAAACACTGACATGGGTAATTTATAGGAAAATTCTCATTTTAAACCAGGATGCCTAGTATCAAATATTTTAGTATAGAGAAAAAAATGAACCTCACATTAATGCTTTTGGGGGAAAAGTGATGAGGAGGTGAAAAAGAAGAAAGAAGGAAAAGAAAAGAGAATGTAAATACTTCCTGTCACATTTTGATTGTCTAAATATGCAGCACCCTTGTTCGTGATTGAAAACTCTCCCTGGGAGGCATTTGTACTGATCTCTACCCTTCTTCCTCACTGGGCACGTGAGGAAGGCAGCCCAAGGGTGGGGTGGGTTTGGGCCAGTTTTATAACGTCAAGTGTGGAGGGTATTTGTGAAGAGAACAAGGTTGACAAATAACAGTGCTCTTACACAAACGAGCCCAGTTTTCTTATATTCAATGGTCTGATACTAATTGCTGCTATTTCCAAAGTTCCACTAATGATACTTTAAAGGCAACCTAATTTGAATAGCAGATTCCAACAGTTTTTATACCTGTGTGACATAATTCAGTGTTTGATATGTCAAAATTTCCTTACGTTTGTCTCTTATCATAGATATCAGTAGATATTTTCTTTACTACCAAGTCCTATTTAAGTTTTATAAAGGTATTTTCATACTTAAATTTACTTTAGTATCTTAATCAATCTCAAAAATATTTTGTATTTCATTATTCAGCTACAATAGGCACATCATTGACGGCATCTTTCCCTCTCTGATTGGTTTTATTATATGACCCTATGCAAACTCTATCATTTACTACATGGTGAGTGTAGAAGTTTTATTTTAGTGAGGGCTGGTCATACATATTGACATTCAGTCAATATCTTTATTTCTTATAGGTGTATAAACTTCAGAGGTGTATAGATAGTTGAGAGACCCCAAAGTTGACAAACACAAATATGCATCATCAATTTGAAAAATATACTGCATTTTAAAAAACAAAAATACAGTGTTTGGTCCTTAAAGATGTGAGAAGATCGGCTGCCTAGAAATATTGCCTAGCAATAAGATGCTAACCACCAAATGGTTTCTCTTAACGTGATTAATTTTCCCCCTGTTGGCCTCCCAGCTTTTCAAGTTTCCAGTGTGTTAACTTTTTGGTCTCTTGACCAAACATCTCATGACATTACTATTGTCGATGTATTAAGTCCCATCAAAGTGAAGTTCTTCATGAATTTTCTACCACTGTGATATATGTGGAAATTTAGTTCATTTTCCTTCCCTAATTGGGCCCCACACATCTTTTATTTGTTTATATTAAGTACCAGTAATACTTTGAGAATGTGTTAATATGAAAATTATAAGTGAGAACAATCTTTGGGTTGATTGATTCTCAGGCTGGGAAATGAAGTTGAATGGTCATTTGATTATGTGTTGATTATAATGTGTCATTGATAATGGGTGTTTGTTACATCTGTCTACAATTTAATATATATAGAATACTTTAAATTAAGAAGGAAATTATGAGCTACTTATTCTTGAGATCCTTTGCTCTTTTACCCCATTTAATTTACGTCCTAGGCAGACACCAAAGATACAATGCTTAACTCTGCTTACCAATGGCTCATTGCTTGCTTGCTTTTCCTGGGACTGAGACTGGGACAGAGGAAGGAAACACTACATAAATGTTGATTTTAATAGGATTCATTGGCACAAACAAGGACTGGGAAATTAAAAATCTGAAATCCCTGTTAGGCACTGTAAAGAACTCACTTATATTCTACTAAAATTTAAATCTGACATTTATTGAGTACTTTACTGAGACATTGTGGTAGCTGCTCTTCAACCCATTTTATTTAGAAGAGTAATAAAAATATTTCTACTTTTGAGTGAAGTCAAAGTTTTAAATAAATTACCAGCCAGTTTTCTTTCTCAGTTATGGGATAATATTTTTCATACCAAAAACCTTCCATTTATTAATTTCAGTTATTCTGTCAAGTGAATCGTGAACCTTGATATTAGAGAAAAAAATTTACTCTGAAAATGTTTTGACTCCCTCAGTATCAGTTTAGATGCTTTTTTCTGAATCTTGTTTAGGTGGACACTTAATACCAGGACACCTTGATTTGAATCAGGTAAACCAATCACACAGGTTAAAAAGAGATAAATGACCAAGTCAGTTTCTATTTAAGCTGAATTTATTCAGTGCTTACCAGTGAAATTTTTGACGATTAGTAGAATATTTAGTGCAAGGTGTACGTCAAAACTTCGCGCCCTTTGCTCCCAAATTCTGTTTTTGCATGACAATAGTTGAACATTGACTTCTTTTAGGCTGTCAGTTCATAGTATAGAATGAATGTATTTCTATTATAAGCATATTATTTACTATCAAAGGGAATCCCTGAAAAGCAATTGCCTGTGACCATGGAATAGCTATACCTTAGACTGCAGTTCAGTGGGCAGCCCCCAAGTCTTTCTAACAGGCCTGGAACTTGTCCTCTAAAATGCTCATTCTCTCAGGACACTGTTTTGTGTGTTGTTCCTTTGGAAAAAAGAGGCCACATCAGCTGTGAGGTTCACCCAAAGTTTTTCACGCAGCTGATCCATGCAGTGACCCAAATGATTGGTATTTTTGAACCCTTGAGCTGCTGAGACATTAGTACCTACGGGACATTGTAGGACAGTTCTACCCATGTAGCAACTAAAGAATCAAGAAAGTTTTTACCTGCAATTTCTCTTCTCCCCATTCAGATTCACTTTATCCACGTACTCTGCTCCCGATACATGCAGCTTACTTATTGAACATGTATTAATGAACACAAATAAAAATATGAAACATTCATTGAGTGGTTACCCTGTGGGGTCCTTGAACTAAACACTCTACCTACATTGTCTCATTTACTCCTTACGCCCAGTCTACAAGTTAGGTGCCCAAATGCTATCTCTTTTACCAACAAGGACCCTGATGCTTCGAGAGGTTAACAT
>PVHT020000521.1:7824797-7915154 GCA_004024745.2 Catagonus wagneri
CATCACCATCTCTCCTTCTTTGAATGGCACAAATAAATACACTACATAGATTTTACTGGTTTTAAAGGCCCTAGGCAATAACTTTATTAATTCAACCTGAAAATATCTATCCATTAAATTTTGTCTGGGTGAGATAAATCCCTGTGGCCTCCTTTAAAGCAATGTAGGTCTCTGATGCCCATGGGCATATCTGTGTCCCAATCCACAGGAGGTAGGACCAACAAACAAGGCATGTGCAACCTACTCTTTCTCCTTGGAAAGAAGAAAGGATGCACGTGGGAGTGTGGGCACTCTGCCTTCCCTCCCCCCCACCCCCGCCTCTGTTATTTTTTTCTAACTTCGTTTCCTAAGCAGCCTCAGAATACCTGAGTCTGAAAAGATCAGGATTAACACTCGTAAATTTGTGACAATCACTACAGTATCCCATATCTAAGATTTTTTTTTCCTTTAAATGCCATTTATTCACTAACACTATAGTGCATTAGAGCTGCAGAATCTTACAACCTGGGGGAAGAATAGAAATGTTTGGCTTATCCCAAGATTCCTTTCCAAGGTCAAAACGAGAAATCCCTCCATAACCAAGAGATACGCATTTTAGTAACATCAGATGTATTCTTCACTTTTCCCTTATCAAATAGTTACTCTTCCCACACTCTGAGTTTGGAGTCCAACCCTTTTTTCCTCCCCTAGAATAGGGGGTAAGGGAGGGTGATGAAATGTTGGAACAATTGAACATCCCTGTCCATTTTTTCCAAAAGCCTTTTGTATTCTAGCAGATCTGTGCAATCTTTTCTTTTTTTTTTTCACGTGATACTGTAGGCCTAGGCCTGAAATAACTGGGAAGGGAGATGAGTATCAGAATTTCTCAGCAAGAGCTAGACAAAACATACGTCTTCTTTAGTATGAATTGAGCTGGGGATGGAGTGGGAGGGCTTGGAGGAAGGAAAAAGAAGGCACTGTATTTGAATAAATATGAATAAATTTATTAGAAACTTTCCACAATCAGATAGCTCCAAAAAATTATTTTTTATCTTTCGAAGAATATAAGCCTTAATGAAAACAAATCCTAGTTACAAATTTAAGGACCTTGCCCAATAATAAGTTTACATGAATTTAAACTGAAAAATTGTTAATCTTTTGCTTCAAGATGTGTGAGGGCCATTCAGGGGCTGTAGGGCCCTGGACAGACACACAAACAAGTGTGTGTATATCTGGAGCCTCACACATTGTAATAAACACAGCTGCATTTATTTGAGTATGTGATCCCATGTACATGGAAAAACATTCAAACAAACACACTCAGCAGATTTATTTGATTGTGCAATGGGGCAATTATTCAAATAAACATGCTCGGTGCAATTATTTGAATCTCATATTGCATGTTCATCAGTCACAGCACTAAAAAAAAGGCGGGGGGAAACACCAAAGAATTTACATGGGAAAAAAATATATGTGAAAACAACCTTATTATAGATTTTATAGGGTTAGCCAAAGTTATGGCTCCCTCCTTAACTGTAATTCCACTATTCTGTATTCAACAGCATTTGTTGCTAATAATTAATTGTTTCATTCACTTGGCCATTATATTAGAATGACCACAACATTCAGATTTATACAATAGCAAACTTTACAAACCTGAATTGGGTAGATATGGAATCTCTATATTTCCAGTGTAGAATAGTTCTTTCTAGACATTTTATGTCAGGGGGACACTGGTCAAATGATTATGGCTTTAAATAGCACTTCCAGAAATTAAAAAAAAAAAGCTTTTGTACACACAACCAAACATTCCTACATTTAAAGACATAAAAAAAAAATCACAGGTGACTCATCTGGTCATTTTATATATTGATAAATATTATGACATATATGTGAACACATCAAGAATCATATAGGTGTACCAAGAGGCAATTTCTGCCTCTCTTAAGTATATACTGACATAACCTAATATACTAAAATGGGAAGGGGCGTTTAGTCACTGAAATATGCATCGTGTAACAAAGATGAAGAAAATACATGGCTTGTGCCCATCATAAAAAAAAAGATTCAGACTGAAGGCTTAGCTTTGGTTTTTATTCAATTAAATTGTTAAACTGTGCACAGTGATTTTTTTTAGAACTTGAGACATTTGTGATGTTGGCTGTTTAAATCTTTGTTACCTTCGCTGTGAATTGAAATTGTACATATTTAGTAAATCATGCAGACAAAACAAACTTTTTAGACAATATTTTTATTGGAGAGTTTTCTTTTCCTGTATCCATGTTAAAAAAAAAAAAGACCTCCTTTCCCAAAATAAAAAATGTCAATACTAAATTTAAAGAAGTATAAAGGAATGATTGCTTCCTTTAGAGCTAAATATTTAAATAAACATGGAGATAATTGGCAACATGTTCTTTTGGGCTAATAGGCCGTGTCCAATTTTTTGGGTCTGATGTTTCAGAGGGCCTCTTTTTCAAGGTTGAAACTGATATATTAATCTCTGAGTTAAACGAATGCTATTAAATAACAGAAATCAATCCCTCAGTCTTCATTTGTATATGAAATATGGAATTATAGAAATGATGATATGATGCTGAATAGCCACAAACTAAAACTTTCTCTATTAAACCAGTCCCCTACCACCTATAATCTAGTATGACATGTTAAAATGCTCCAAAATATTGCAAATATGAAATGAACAGTACTATTCCCATTTGGCCTTGAGATGAATATGACAAAGATTCTAATAATTTTAGTCAAAGAAAATGATGAGTAAAAAATACATGAAGACTAAAGTGGTGACAAATGATCTTTTAAGTATTCTAATTGGTCTTTTTCATTCATATCTTTGATTCCACAGAAATTGCAAATCCTGATGATCCTGATTTGTAAGTGCACCCAGTCAGCTTTCTCTCTTTCACTCCACAGAATATGCTTGTTAGATTTGGAATGAAGAATAAGCCCCCAAAACGTTAAAAATAGACTACTGCCCTGGCAAGAAATTTAGCATTGGCAAGCACAGTACTCTGAAGGAACTGATCTAACATAAGGAAACATTCAGAGAAAGATTTGTGCATTATGATCCTGTTCTGACCGTTTTCCGAGGAAAGGGAAGGAAGAGAGAGACTGAGAGACGGAGAGAGAGAGTGTATGTCGGGGGTGTGTGTGATTGCTGACTTTGTGTGTGTACACTTGAAGAGCTAGCGTTGAAAACACGATACCCAAGAGGTAGAAGGAATCTGAAGGAGGAGTGCTTTTGAGACATTTTATATGTTGTTATCGTACACAAATGCAAAACACTTAAAATGTTGATACTGGAAAAACAAAAGTTTCATCAAAAATTCTGTATTACTTATAAAATATGCCAACAGTAAAACAGAGAAAATATTCATTTATCTTTGCTCTTTTTATAGGAAACTTAGATTTTAGTTTGTGACCTTTCCTTAAAGGAGACTCACTTTTATCCATTCCTAAAACAGTTTTATGACAGGATGAAGAATTACAGTTATACTTTATACTAGTTGTGTTAGGGAAGAGAAAAATACAGTCTTCAAATTACTTGAAAAACAGTATAGATGAACAGAGGAATATAAATTTAGAAAGGAAACTCAAGCACATCCCTACTCTCATAGAAAACATCATGGTGTATTTAGTGACCACAAGCAAACTAGACCTTGGTTTTTACGTCTCTTGTCAAAGATACCACTTCCAACACAAACGATATTTCCCAACCCTGTAATGCAGCCCGGGACTGGTGCAGACAAAAAGAGAGAACACCAGCTATTGTATAACCCTTAACCACTTCCTGCAATCCTGAAGCATTCCGTGGAGGTCTACCACTTCATTATTGAACATGCTTAGAAAGTGTGAGCTCATGGGTTTCCGGTTGAAGGTACATCTAAGCGAGAAGAGAAAAAGAGAAGTACAAACCACCCTATTCAATTTGTTTTAATGCTTAAAATGCCATTGCTTAGAGAGTAAGTACACTTGAGAATAATCAGCCTAACATCTAAGCAGACACTTTTTCTTTCTTTTCTGCATTGTAAAGTGTTTTCACATTATCTAAGACAATTCCTTGAAAAGGGACATTTCACTGACTTTAAATGGTAAGGGAACATTAGAAAAATCTTAGCAGAACACAAAGTGTTCTAACCACAAGAGCTTCTTTATATGTACTTCCGCAGTTTTTAAAATGAAAATTGGAATAGTGATTGCTTTTTAAGGAATTGTCATGATCCCTTGAGTCAGAGGCCTTTACCTACCAATCAGCCTATAACTATGTTAGAAACTCCTTCATGACCTGGTGTCTACATTAAAATAGTCAAAAATCTTGTTCTCATTCTTCAGTAAATCCCACCTGTCAATTGGGTTGGAGGAACATCCTGATGCTTGTAGCCCTTAGAAAAACAAAAGCAGTTAATTCATCTACCACTCACATCTTACACCTGAGGAAACTGAAGTCTGTATAGCCTTGAGACCACACTGGTTGTTTATTTCTACCCCACAAGGATCTTGAAAGTAGCCAAGTATGGACTGTCAGAACCCCAGGCTCCTGACTGTGTTCTCTACAATGTCACAGTCAAACACTCCTTCAGGAGTTCCCTCCGTGGCTCGGCAGAAGTGAATCTGACTAGCATCCTTGAGGACGCAGATTTGATCCCTGGCCTCGATCAGTGGGTTAAGGATCTGGTATTGGCGTTGCCATGAGCTGTGATATAGGTCAAAGACACACCTCAGATCTGGTGTTGCTGTGGCTGTGGCGTAGGCCAATGGCTACAGCTCCAATTCTACCCCTAGCCTGGGAATCTCCATATACCATGGATTCGGCCCTAAAAAGACCCCCCCCAAAAAAAAATACTCCTTCAGATGGATAGAGAAACATCATAAGGAATGAGTTTACCTACTTCCTGCAAGAAGTTCATTCTTATCTGTAAGAACTCTTCCATGCAAGATTGGAATGAAAATAAGCTACTTTGGAAACACTATATTACTCTAAGATGTCACATCATCATCTGAGGGCTGTTAACCAAGTCTGGACTAGAGTCTCCTTCCACTGAGAGCCAGAGACATTCTCAGTTTTGAGAAATGCTCTTTTCAAATTACTAACTGCAGGAGTTCTCAGGTGGCATTGTCATTGCAGCGGGATGGGTCACTGCTGTGACCCAAGTTCAATCCCTGGCCTGGGCATGACCAAAAAAAAAAAAAAAAAAAGGGAAAATTACTCACTGCTGTTCATACTTTTTACCCACTAGTTTGCCCAAGATTTTTGACTGTGCTTATGTTCATTGAGGAGTTATGGCTCCACCAACCTCTCCGCCCACAGTTTTCAGCCTAAACCCACTGTGTGAGTCCCCAGTGCCATTCTTTCTCTGGCCATGGCTTTTCTGAATTCCATGTGTACTAAGTGACCCAGAGGGGGTCAGAGGAAGAAACAGGGTGTAACGGAAGCAATTGGAGATTCATAAATCCACAAGAGGGGAACCGGAATAGACCGAAATAGAGGTAAGAAAAGTAGAGAGTGGTAGAATCTAGACACTCTCTAATGGAAAACCCTGGGGCTCAGAGAACATAAAAGCCCATGTCATCTTTTAGGGATCGGCAAGGATGAGATCAGAAGACAGTTTTCCAGTTATGCCATACCTGCTTTTATGGCTTCTCTTGGTGCTTCTACTACCTCTGTGATGCTTCTATTCTCTTCTCTTTAGTGGCCCTAAAAATAATAGCAATAAAAAACAATTACAACACTGATCGTTATCCAGTTTACTGAGTGCCTACCCTGTGTGAGGCATAATACTGGGTGCTATAGAGCATATAAAAATGAACAAGATTACTGGTCTTAAGTTTCTTATATTAAGTCAGAGATAAATTTACACTAAGAAGTAGAATACTGGGTTCCGGATTCGGCAGGGTATGTGCCAGGACGAAATCCCACACAGTCTCCCTTTTAAACCATAGTGTTTCCCTTCTTTAAACACAAAACTACATCATTCCCTCAATAATGTGCATTCTGTTGAGTGATGCTATATGAGACATGCTGTGCTATGTCCTAGGGATTTAGGGGCCATCAGACAACAGCCCCACCACAAAGAACCGACATTCTAGTGGAAAAGATAGAACAGAAAAATAAAAAACAAACAAGGAGTTCCCTTGGGGCACAGGAGATTAAGGATCCAGCATTGTCACTGCAGTGGCTCGGGTCACTGCTATGCAGCCAAAAAAAGAAGAACAAGAAGAAGAAAAACAATTACATAAGATCAGTACACATAATGCTAAGGGTTTTGTTGAAAATGAAAGAAGATGATGTTACAGTGAAGGAGACGGAATTAGAGGACAAGGAACCTCAACTGGGGCACAAGGAAGGGAGCTTCAGGCAGAATCTCTGTAAGGCTGCGGCATCTGAGTCGAGCCTGAAGGAGGAGAAGAGGGGAGCCCAGGGGAGGTCTGAACCAAGAGTGTTCCAGGAAGAGGGACGAACAGGTGCAAGGACCTGAGGCAGGAACGAGTTTCGTTTTTTGAGCATAAAAATGTCAGTCTAACAGAGTCCATAGAAAAGGGAGAAGGGTGGAAGTGAAAGTCAATCAAGTAAGCATCCCAGCTCTATGAGGGACTCCCACTGTGAATGTCCAGAAGGAAGCACTCAGGAGTTTGACAGGAGTTCCCCTTGTGGCTCACTGGGTTAGGAATCCGACTAGTGGAGTTCCCATTGTGGCTCAGTGGTTAATGAACCCGATTAGTAATCATGAGGTTGCGGGTTCGATCCCTGGCCTTGCTCAGTGGGCTGAGGATCTGGCATTGCCGTGAGCTCTGGTGCAGGTCGTAGACGTGGCTCAGATCCTGCCTTGTTGTGGCTGTGGCGTAGGCTGTTGGCTATTGCTCCGATTAGACCCCTAGCCTGGGAACCTCCATATGCCATGGGTACAGCCCTAAAAAAGACAAAAAAAAAAAAAAAAAAAAAAAAAAACAAACAAAAAAAAAAACAAAACCCAACTTGACAGATAAAATTCAGAGAATTATAAGGAATGAGACTTCTTAGGTCCTTGCGTCCAATGTCATGTTTCCATAGGTAAGAAAATTCGTTTGTACATCTGTGAGATTTCCCCTGTGGGAGTCAGGAGACATGGGTTATTGTTCCCAGTCAATAGCCCAAAGATGAATTTAGCGACCAATTCGTGGTCCAATCTAACTCCCTCCCCTGTAAAAGTGGGCAGCAGCCTTCTGTGCCCCTCTGAGTTTAGATGAGAGAAATCTCACTTCTCAGACTCTCACCAGACCACCTGCCTCGTGTCTGGTCACACGCAGCTCTGTCAGCCTGGAAAACAGAAAGGATTTGGGCCAAAGGAAGTCTGTATTTTGGAAACTAAAGCACTAGATACAGCAAACAGGCCACCACAGTGAAACGCTGTCCTGAAAGTACCTGCCCCGATCAACACGGCCCACCTCGGTCCCCACCATTGCTTGTTGGCTCAGAACAGCTGTGCTAGAATCAGACGTGAGCAAGGGCCCCAGCCATCTCCTTTTCCCCTGAACTTCTGAAAAATACAAAAACTCGCAGAGCTGAGAGAGGAGCCAATAAGAAGTAAGGAACATGCAGCAGGTGGTACCATCTGTGCCCGGCTAATTCCAGCCAAAACAATCTGCTCCCTAGAGTTCCCAGTTGTGGAGAAGGAAAGAGAATCTGACAGTGGAGAAGCCGGGGAGGGGGTGCAGGGAGCAAGTGTCGAGGCTATTATTCAGCCGTTCTGCTGGTGGGGGAAGTAGATTATCGATGCCAGCGAACTATTCTCTCTCCCCTTTTCTCTTTACAACCACTGTGGGAGATTCTTCTAAAGTCTCACTAAGCTGGCAAGTATCGGATGCCACACCTGTGAGACAGACACGCGGGCATCCCTGTGAGTCTGTCACCACTGCGATAGGAGGGACAAACATTCCACAGCAAGACTGGGAAGCACGGCCCACCCCAAGATGGGGAAACGGGGAGGGGGGAGGGAGCTTATGTTTATTTTATTCTATTTTCCTAGCAACCGAATTCTCTTTCTCTTGCCTATTCCTTCTTTGAAAATTATCCACAGTTTAGAGCGGGCTTATAGTCCTCATTTTTGATCCCCGGGTTGGCATTTTCTAAGATAAAAGTCTCTCACTTGGTGGACTTCCTGGTGAGAAGCAAATCTTCTCCCCTGGCACATGTAACTGTCACGCGGGAATAAATGCAAGCAATGCAAAGACGTCTCAAATTGTCTGTGGTAAGAACTTTCCTGTAAGAGAGTAACAGATAGACAAGAACCATCTTTTTTCACAGCATGGAGGAGACAGTGATGCTTTGCGGGTCATGGAAAGACCCTGTCCTCTTAAAAAGAAAATGTTTCCCACTGCAAAAATTTCCACCAGCAACTTTAGGTTAAGGCACTGTCTCCAGGAAGTCATCTGTTCAATGCAAATACCTGGGAGGGGTAATATTTGCCTATTGTCATCTTCCCTTAGATTAGCTGATGAATTTATAGCTGTGGGTTGAGCTCTGAGGGGGTGGGGCATAGGCAAGTCCCGTTTTATCGGGAGAAGAGAAGGTCTGGATTTCAGGGGCTGACCCAGAAAGCTAGGAGCTCACGGGCAGGTCCTGAAGGGAGGGGAGAGGGTATCTGATGCTAACCCCCTGCCTAAGCTGAATTGTGTCCCTCGCAAAAGGCATGTAGAAGTCCTAACCCCTGATTCTTGTAAAGGTGATCTTATTTGGAAATAGCGTATTCACAGACACAACCAAGTTAAGAGGCAGTCATTGGGGTGGGTCGTAAGCTGACATGGAAAGTGTCCTCATAAGAAGAGAGAAATTTGGACATGGACACATGCAAGGAGAATGCCATATGAAATCAAAGAGACTGGAGTGAGGCAGCCAGAAGCCAAAGAAAGACAAGGATGCTGGTCAAAGAAGGACAAGGCTTCTGGCCATCACCAAAAGTCAGGACAGAGAAATAGGACAGAAACCTCAGAAGAAAGCAGCCATGCTCATGCTAGCCTCCAGAACCTTTGGACTTCTGGCCTCCAGAACTATGAGAAAATATATTTCTGTTGTTTAAGACACCTAATTTGTGGTACTTACAGTGGCCCCAGGAAACCAATACGTGCCCCAAACAAACCACAGTCAGGCTTTCAGTTTTTAGTCCCCGGGTTGGTCTCAAAATCAAGACCAATTTTGGGTCGAACCATCCTCTTGGTGCCTGGGTTTTAACAGATAAATACCAGCAGGAACATTCCTTTTGGTTTTGAGATGCTTGTCATCGGGAAAAAAGACCAACTACCCGCTTTTTCCCCAAATGTCTTCTATAAGGTAATCTTTTTAATTAGGATAATTAAATTCTTGTTTCAAAGGGCACCAAAGTGCAAGCATTATCATCTGATTTCCTGTAAGGAGTCTTTTTCCTGCCTCCTGTTCCACATGGTGTCCATTAACAGGAGAAGCACCGAGTGAGTCAGACATTATGGTTATAGGTTTGTGGCTCGTGTCAGTGCCAAGAAGAGGGAAACGAGAAAGAAAAACATAAATTGGGAAATAAGTGTTAGAGGGCAGACCAAGATAATGGAAGGAGCAGAAAGCAGTGGAAGAGGGTGCTGTGTGGGAATCAAAACCTTGCTTCAGGTAGGAAATGTCAGAGAAAAATACAGTAAGGTTGCTAAATTCAGAGAAAGGGGTGGAAACCAAGCAGCTCTTTCTGCAGGGTGAATTCGGTAAGAGAAAACCATGAAATGTGCCCTCTCCTCTGATTCATTACTGCTGTCTGATCTTAACCTTTTTCAGCCCCACGTCTCATGAGAAATTGGCTAACAATTCCTGCAATATACTCATATCCCTGAGATTTGGGGAGGCTGTTGGGAGTTCTAGGGGTAAGGTAACACGAAAGCCCAAGACGGGAGTAAGTCAGCTGAAGTGTGTTCTGATATATTGCTATACTGCTCTGGTTGCCAGTGGCCTGAAGCTGGGGCTCAGTGAGACTGGGTTCAGGGTCAAGTTCTCAGATGTGCCTGTGAGCTTTGTTCTGCCCTGTTACTCCTAGCATACTGCTGCCCACCCACCCATGAAAGGGCCACGGAAGGTGCAGGCATGAAGTTCAAGAAGTTGTTCACTGAAAAACTCTCATCTCTTTCTGAAGAGAAACAAACCCAACTCCACATCTTCTTCACAGAGGCCAGCACGCTGTCCTTTACATTTTATTTCTAGAAGATGGTATATCATCTTAAAAGCCTGGTTTAATTTGCTTTTCTCCAAGCTTTGTGGTATTTTTTATATGCCATTAGTCAGTTATTGCATGTTACTAGCAATAACAGTCCCACCTAATGTATTTAATTTGTTTTGAAAATCATAGCACATCTTTACACACAGAAGAGGCAGCTTTTAACTCCACTGATGACTTCCTCTTTAAAAATCCTCCTTTAAATCCCTAACCACAGTCTTGGTTTTCTTCCTACCCACTGACCAAGCTCTGCCTTCTTCACTCAATCTTTAAATGGTGGCATTTCCAGGGTCCCCCTGGGGCTCTCTGCTCTCCTCATTCTGATCACTCCACTTCGGTGACTTTTTCAACAAAGTCTCAGAAGTGCATCTCCCCAGTAAGACTTGCCTCCTGTGCACTAGACTAGCACATGCAAATGAATACTGGGCATCGACACAGGAGGAGCTCAAAAGCACTTGGAATTTAACATGTCCAAAACGGATGTGGCCACATCTCCTTCCTGCCCCCCCCCCCAAAGCCTGGTTAATGTCACTTCCTGGGTCACTTAGGTGGAAATCTTGAGAGTCATCCTGCTCTATCTCTAAATGGGTTATCAGGTCTTGTGAGTCATACTCCCCATTATCTCTCCTACTTGTTCCTCTTCCTCCAACACTGTTATCACCCCGCTTCTTTCAGGCTACATCAGATCTCAAGAATCAGCCTCATAGCCTTTTCACTGGGCACCTGACCCCTGTCCCACACAAGGTGCTGCCTCATCCTAACATGGCAAGGAACAGAGCGGTCACTGAGGGCGGATGGAGGAACTAGAAGTATGCCCCCTTTTAAGTTCTTTAAAGGTATTTCTTAATATTCTTCACATATGTCTTTCTTGGACATTGTTTCATCTTAACAACTGTTATGTTGACATAGCTCCTTAAACACTGTTGAAAAGAATGTGCTCAGGAGAAACAACTGGGCCCCTCCCCTCCCAGTCCCACCCATAGCTATACTTAGGGTCTTATCATCTTCTGATTCATCCCACATTTCTACACTGGCCAAAAGTGCTCTTTTGGTACTTTTATGCTTTCACGTTTATCTTCTCCTCCCTAACCATGTAAGCTTTTTAAAGGTATGGGCAACGTTATCCGTAGTCCCACCTCTCCATGAGTTACTGACACCAGGTAGATATTCAATAAATATTCATTGAGTGAATTCACTACTGCAGATTTGATTATGCCAAAACCTTTCTTTTAAATCCTTCAGTAGTTCCCAAAGCACCCAAAATACAATTCACATTCCTTAGCTTGGTCCACAAAGCTTTCATCAGCTGGCTGCTCCTTGCCTTCCTTTCTATCGTCTCTCATCATCCTTCCAACTGCATCTGCCTGAATTTTTTTTTTTTTTTTTTTTTGTCCTTCAGAGCATAGCTCAAGAGTCACTGCCTTAAGACTATCTTCCATGAAACCCTAGTCTTAGACATGCCCTCCACTGGGCTTCTGCACATGCTTCACTAATGCACTATCCAAAGGCTGGTTTCCCAAAGGTGATGTGTTTCTGGAAGATAAACACTGTGAACATTTTGACTCCAGCACCCGGCACAAAGCTGGAGACCCAGGAAGAACCCGGAAAATGTGTGGGTCCTGTGAGAAAACATCTCCCTACCAACCCTGGTCATTAGCCAAATAGAGGAACAATTCAGTGACAAGACAGAAAACAGCATAGAGAGTTAGTGATCTAAAAGCAAGGAATTGTGGAAGGACCCCAGTGCAAGCCAGAAATTTGTAATCCAATACACTTGAAGATTTTTGAAAACCGTTTACAAAATTTCATTGGGGCACAAATTTTACCCATCTGGATTAACAACTTCATTTCTCAAATAACCACTAATTACATATAGCAGCATCATCCTCCACTACCGACATCTAGATATTGATTGAATTGTAAAATTAGTGAGGCAAAACTCACTGCAATCCAAGTGAGGTGGGTTAAAGGAGACATGAATAAATTGGCCTTCTACCTAGCACTGAATGTGAGCGTAGCCTTTAAACTATTTTAGCAATGACTCAGATGGGGAACATGAACTAAATAAAAGAGGAAGGAGCCCAAAGTAATCTGGGATGCATTTTCTTCTCTGGAATTGTCAATTACCTCAGTTTCCTGACAAAACTTTGCTGATGTCAGTAATTAACAGTAACAATCAGCAAGATAACAGCAGGTTTGTGTAGGCCAGAGGTAAATCTGGGTCTGACACGAGGACTATATCCTTCAGTGAAGGACAGAAGGAGGCATGAGAAAAGGTATGATTTCTATTAGTGATTTTTAAATAATCAGCCTACATCAGATCTCAAGAATGACCCTCATAGCCTTGAAATCCATATGCATATATCACAGAGCAGGCGAGTCCCCGGTCCTCACTATTCTTTCCCAGGAAATATAATTATTTCCTTCTTAAATCCTAAGTGGCTTTTTATAAGGACTCCACCATAGGTGCTACTAGAAGATGCTCTCATTTGTGTCTTAAAATTGTATACATCAGAACACACTGTGAATACCCTCTGCATTTAGGGAAATGTGAGTAATTACAAAAGAGGTAGCAGGTCCCATGGTTGCTTCGGACGGTGCACAATTATTTAAATGAAGTTAAGACAAACAGGTGGAAGAGAGACAAAATAACTTTTTGCAGCAAGATTCTTCTGCAAACCAATATATACGACTAAACTGAATTTCTGAAGTCCCAGAGATGATCACAAAACTTTTTTCTCCAGCCATCGTGACAACATGCATGACAAATTCCATCAGCCTGCTTCGTCCCAGAGTGTGAAGACCACAGATCACGAAGGCAGTTAGCTGGAACTTTAGTTCCTTGGGGTCAACATCGAAAGCTTCATTTATCAGTGTATGGTACTGAGTGTGCCCTGACCACAGGCTTTCCCTGAAAGTTGCTTTTCTTGGTGTTCTCACAAAATTGCTGATGTGAAATGGTTCTCTCATGATTCTGCTTTTTTCTCCTATAGCTAAGGACAGCGAAACCAGAACATTTAAAATCGAGGTTTCTGATGGTATTTCCTGGTCAATACAAGGAGAGCTTGTAAAGGATTCTTGGACTCCTTACTATAAAGTTTAGGGTGTGTGAGAGTGGTTCTGGTTAAGGGAGTTTTCCCTGCAAGAGCAAGAAGCTCTGTGGTCGAGGGGTGAGAGGCTGTGCCTTCTCGTGGAAAGACCAGGATTCGAGTCTCGGCTCTGTCCTTCCTAACTGTATGAGCTTGGCCAAGTTACCTCACTAAGCCTCAGTTTACTTACCTTTAAAATGGGAATGACACTGATAACTGTCTCACAGAAGGGTCGTAGGACTCAAACGAGACAAGAGTTGTGCCAACAGTTTGAAAACGTTCGCTGTGGCAGGCCCTGAGAGAGGCGCAGAAGCTTGCCCTGTATTTATTTCATCCACTCTCCTTTTGACCCTCTTCCGCAGTGTCCTTTCTTCCCTCCTGGGTTTTTGAGGAAAGTATCCCTTTGATAACCTATTCCTAGAGTTAAGTCCACAGAGAGTTCTTGAAAAGGAACACAATCATTTCAGCACTTAGACATTTTCCAGCATGTAATTTTTAGGGGGCCGGGGTTGTCTCAAGATTCATCCTCAAAGGGACCCTTTGTTTCCTGGTGGGCGTGATCCTAGGGGTTACTGAAAGAGGAAGGAATGCTCGACAATTATCAGTCCAGCGAGAGGCCTCAGAGCATGAGAACCGAGGAGGCTGTTCTGTGTGATTCTAGATAGGCAATGTCTCCGCTGCTCTGAGCAGATAATCCAGGGTGATAATGAAGCAGTCACAAGGGTAAACCTTTGTAACAGGCTCTGCTCACAATTCGAACCTTCTCGTTAGCCCTTTTGCATACTTTAAACAGAGACTTTTAAATCAAGAGATAGCCTTGTCTGTTAGATGAATAGGCTCATATGGGGAACTTCTTTCGTAACTTGACAGAGACTCCGGAGGGGAAGCTGCTGGAGATGAAAACTGATGATCCACGTAGCAGGAAAAGGTTTATAGCTTATGATTATTGTTTTCCTTCAGCTAATTTTAATTCTGATGAATACTACATTTTCTTTGGTACTTTTTGTTCCTCAAATCTTTTTTTTTTCTGTTGCACTGTTCAGCCAAGTATTTCTTAAGTCTCTATGAAAATAACACTACATATTTCTTAAGCCCATGTAAACAAACATTTCCATGAAGACTGGCTTGAAAAATATACGTAAATGGCAACCTGAAGGCCATTCCTATTGTAAACATGAAAAGTTTTGACAGATTGATAGGTAAATAGATAGGTAGCATGCTAAAACTTGACAGTAATTAAAATGAATTAGAATGATATTAACTCTTGCCGTCCTGTTTAGTTACTTTTTGCTCCTCTAATAGTCTAAATAGATAGGTGGAATGCCTTGATATATTCTCTCTTTATGGGCTTATTAAGATCAGATTTTTTAAAGTGTTTTTTAAAATTTAATTTTATTGAAATATCCTGGATTTACAGTGTTCTTGGATGGAAGGACACATGTCCGAATTCTTTTCAAACAGGTTATTTGTACAAGTGTTTACTGATTGCCAGTCTGTACCAGTCATAGTGTTAGACAGTAGGAATAGATGTGAAGTAATAAATGGAAACTCATGTGCAAACAGATCATTACAGGGGCAACAGAGAGGCAGGCATTCTGATCTTTCTGTGAGACCTCTGCCTCGGGGAGCTAGGAAAGGCTTCAGAGAAAAGAGGCTATTTGAATCTGGCGTTGAAGACCCAATAGGAGTTTAACAAGTTGAGAAGAGAAGATAATGCTGGAAGGCACGGGAGTGTGAAGAGCTGGTGCAGGGACGAATGATGAGCCCACTGTCTTCCTCAGGTGTCCAGCTATAATAAGCTCTTTGTATGGGACCAAAGTAGACTTCATATTTAAACCAGAAAACAAGAAATCCACACTGTAATAGATTAAATTTTATCTGCCTTCCTCAGTACTAATTACCTGTTTTTCACAGTTGCTAATGAAGATTTCCACGACCACGACGTAGCAACAACTGGGCATGAGCTTTCTTGCTGGTGAACAAACTCCTTGCTTTACCGGGGGAAGGGGAGAGAAAGCCACTTCAAATTGCCCTCTGCCCACTATGGATAAATATGGCTGGAACGTAACCAGGAAAGTGATGCAAGAACCTGATGGATCGGTCATCTCCCACTTAGATTCTGACCTTTCACCTAAAACAACACCATCTAGTGACTTCCAGATGTGGATGCTTGACTATTAGTAAGCAGTCAAGACCGAAACCTATTTCCTCTAAGTTATGAATAAATCGGTGACTTAACAAGGATATCATCTCGGTATGACACACGCTAAGAGAGAAATTTGAGGAAATAAGCATTTTAATGAAGCTCTTTTTTCTGTTCCTCCTTCCTGAAAACCATATTTTAGAATTAGCCTTTCTAACAGGAAATAGAATAGCTTGACAAAAGGAACCACACTGTATATCTAAACCGGCAGCGTGTTTGTATGGTGTGGTGTGATACATATGTTCGCCGCCCTTTACTGGCTAAACTGTACTTCATTATCATCTCCTTATTTCCACTTCTAATTCTAGCAGATCTATTTCCTATAAACAGGTCAGCTCGCTAACAGTTTTGAGCATAAGAATTCTTTTTAAATGCCTAATCCCAACTTTGTTAAGCACTGTTTTCCCTCATTCTTCATTGTAGCCCCTCGGGCACACACACAACAGGTCTATTGCCATAAGTGGGGAAAAAATTAATTTATCACCAATTCCAACTGCATTGTGTAATATGGATATTTATGCCATCAGTGGTTTTAAAAACTGCTGGGATTGGGACTATCTATTTGATATTATTTTAATGAATCCATGGATTTTTTCATTATGGTAGTATAACATAATGATACTACAGAATGCAAGAATCCTTCCAAATCATCGTCAAGTTAGTGTTTTTACATTCATCTTATCTAAAAATTGCTATACTTTGTTTAATTTAAAGAATAGATGTTTTCCGTATTTTAGATTCGGGAGTATTGTTTTTGTTTCTTGTGTTATTTTGTCATTTTGGCTTAACCTTTGCAAAGCGTAACACTCTCTATTACTGGTTCAAACCCACTGAGTCTATGTAGGTGTGGTAATGTTCCAGAGTGCTGAATCATAGGATGTGGACACTGAATAATTTTCAATAATGGATACCAGTGAAAATGACATTAATCAGGAAACCATATCCAGATGTCTCCCACAATGTCCAAAGTCAAAGATAAAACATCACAGTGTCGTTGACTTCTCCTTCCTTCTCTTCCCCTCCCCACTCTACCGTTTCCCTTCCCCTCTCCTCCCTCCCCTCCCCCCTTTAGTCCCCCTTTTCCCCCTCTCTCCCTCCTCCTCTACCTCCACCTCACCCCTCCTCCTCCTTCTCTACTTCTTCCTCTCCTTCTTCTCCTTCTTCCAATGTGACTAAAAATGAACCAACCACCTTATTTTGTCAGGGTATTATTACTCTTTTGCACCTGAAAACTTCCACTAGAAAAAGGTACAATCGGGTTTCCTTTACGTGGTAGGGAAATAAGCTTTGGAGAAAACCAGGAAACAAGCTTTTGAGAAAACCAGGCTTCATGTGCCTTCTGCTTAATAAACCAACAGCATCGCAGGACCTTGTAAGACCTACCATTAGACTAAAAGTTTGGTGTTCTCAAGTTGAAAAATGAATCTGATAGGAAATATTCTGGAGGGTTAGGAATCTATACCCTAAAAAATTCTCTTACATTGAAAGAATAAAAGCAATACTTACGGCTGAAACAAATATTTGAGTAGTAAGCGCACCCAAGACCTGAAACTTATTAAATAAAAAACATTAATTTTGTAATCACAAAGCTTCCTTATATAGTCGATGATATATCTTCAGAGGTAATTCAACTACAGAATTTCCAGAGGATGAGAGAAAGCTCAGGATCTATATCTGACCTTGACCTAAATATAGCTGTTACTCACCTGCTCTCCAATCATCCACAGCTACTCTTTCATTGCTTTTTTAATGAATGTATGGAATCAAACAGCACAGTGCTTAATTTCTGGCAGAGGCAGCTTCCCTAGCAGACCTCTTCCCATTTTGCACTGAATTGAGGGCAGTTTGCTGATTTTACACTCTTTTTTCCACCCTGTGTATTTACCTTTATTAAGAAAAAATAACCTGATGTCAGGGCATGATTTTTTTTTACAATAAAGAAGAATTTTTCGGTTACTACCAAAAAAATTCTCTTACATTCTAAGAGTGGATTAATAAGTAATATTCAGCTTATCCAATTTTCTTGTATAAAATGTTAATACCTTTATTTTATTACTAATTGTCTTTTCTATTCTCCTTCCAAACAAAGTTGTAAGCATATTAGATTTTCTTTTCTATGGAATTTGGGGCAGTAAAATAGACTCATGCTATTACAGGTGTTAGAAAATGTTTTGAGGAAAGAGTGACTTTAGGTTCCAGGGCAGAGCCATTTCCCAGGTTAACTCATTCCAAGAAAAAAAATGAAAAGTATGAAAACCTATAATAGCTCAGCCTCCAGAAATGGCAGCTACAACCCCAGAAGGGGCTCTCCACAAAAGTGTGATGCCATGAAGACATTTAGGGTAAGTAATGGTTCTCACTACCTTCTTGTCAGGGTATCCAGGTTGCATAGGACTCCTATGTGGAAAGCATGGCCGGACTCTAATCGGCTCGCCGGCTCTCCACTCCTTCCTCTCTCACCAAAGGCTTTGCTTTACACCAAACACAGGTGAGTTAAAGTGAGATTTTTGTTCTCCAAATTTATAAATTTGAAAAAGCATTGTCAAACCTCAAAATTTAATCCTGCTAGGTGACAATACCTCATACAGTGGTTCATAATTAATCAAAACCCATCAGGATGCCTAGCCATAGTGGTTAAGAACTGCTGCTCTGGAGTCAAAACTCTCTAGTTCCGTGCAGGACATGGCATTCTAGAATGTTAGTGCTACTGAAAATTGCAGTGTATATTCTTTTTCCATCCCTCCACTAGGATTTGAAAACCCTTCCCACTAAGCTTTCATTACTCCTAACTTAGGCTGATATACTCTCTTTTCTGGGTCACAGGATTTTAAAGGCTGGCTTGGGTTTCCCTGAAGGCGAAAGATTTCCCAAACTGAAAAGACGTTTTCACCATGTGTTAGTTAGGGTTCTCCAGAGAAACAAAACTAATAGGATGTGCATAGGTATGTGTAGACATTTATTTACTTATGTATATGATATAAATACTTTCTGTACAAATTTTTATATAAATATATACAGTTTATTATAAGGAACTGGCTCATGCAATTTATGGAGGCTGGCAAGTCCCAAGATCTATAGAGTGACTCAGCAACCTGGAGACCCAGGAAAGCCAATGGCATGGTTTCAGTCTGAAGACCTGCAGGCTCAAGCCCCAGCAAGAGCCAGTGTTTCAGGCTGAAGGCTAAAAGGAAGGAAGAAACCTCTCTTACACGAGAGTGTTAGTATTGTTTCATTCAAGTCTTGAACTCTTTAGATGAGGCCTAGTCAAATTAGGAAGGGCAATCTGCTTTTCTCAGTCTGTCTGCCTAAATGTTAACCTCAACTAAAAACACTCTTGCGGAAACATCCAAAAAAATGTTTGACTAAATACTTAGGCACCCGCTAGCCCAGTCAAACTGACACAAAATTAAACCCTGACCCTAAAGCATGGAGAAAAGTGCTTGGATTTTAAAGTAAGACATATAGATTTGAATCTCACAATGGTCTCTAGCTTTGTGCAATTTTTGAACCTCCTTGAGTCTTCGCATCCTCATCTGTATGCCTCACTCCCAGGTTGATGGTGTGAGGATCAAATTAAATAAAATTCTATGTGACAAATATGCAATAAATAAATATGAGTTCCCTGGCCCCATATTGGTGTCTAAGGATTCCACAAACTAACTCACATCTCTGGCAGAAACTGTTCGTGACAAAAATTTAGTATAGGAGGTAACCTTACCTTCTCCTATTTCCCTTGCCAGCACCAATTTCTCATTTCTTCTTGCCTAGAATACTAATGTTGTTCAGTTAGGAGATAACAGGGTTCTTTAAGTTAAAGCCTAAAGATACCTAAGAAAAAGTGCAACGTTCTTTAATTCCAAGTGGATGAAGCATGACTGGTCCAAGCTAGTCGTGTGTTGTAATTCCGTGCACTGGTGGTATAAAAGTGAGCACATGATCCTCGCTAGCCAGTAAGAGGGAAGGGGAATTATACTGAAGGACCTCACTGACCAAAGAGGGAAAATGCCTGGGGAAACCCTCTTCTGCCACTTCTTTCCCACCTTTGAAGTAAGTTCTAGAAAGGCAAGATGTTCATATATGAAGCTTCCATCTGGTGACAATGAGACACCTGGGAAGAAAAAACAAAAGATACAATGAGCTTGGGTCCTTGATGATACTGTTTGTACAGCACATCTCCTCCAGACCTGCTGTCATATTCTCCACTCTAGTTTTACTGCTTAAGCTGCTTTTAGTTGGTTATTCTGTTACTTGCAGCTAAAAGCATCCTACACCACATAGAGGTCTTAGCCAGTTTTGCACTAAATATTTCAAACTCATTTAGACTGCTACAAAAGTTTTTAAACCATTGATACATGGAGGTTGCCTTTTTTGGCACTGGAGAAAAATAGCACTTTATGCCTCTATCATCTGCATTTATTCACATGTGGATTTCAATAAGCATTTATTATAGGCCTCCAATGTGAAAGACACTGGGAAAGCCGTGTGGGGTGAGCAAGAAGAGGCTAGAAAGATGAATGAGACCTGGATCCGGTCCTAAAGGAAACTTACAGCCCAGTTGGATAGATAAGAAACAATAAAACAAAAGCAAAATCCATAGTTCTGGCCTTAAAAGGAAGCTGGAATCCACCTCTGTAAATCACTAAAGCATGCACCTATCACATTTTACATTTTATTTTTATATGCCCAGAAACTTGAGCTAAAAGTGGAACAAAAAGGAAAAAAAAATATTGGGTAGTAGAATAAAATAGCAGACATTAAACAAGAGGGGCTGAATCATACTCTCACACTTTACAACTCAAGTTGGAATATAGGGGCAAATGTGATTGATGCCTTAGCTTGGGGCCTCCGGAAAAAAGACAATGAGAAAGGCAGCTTGCTTTACCTGGCTCCCTTTCAGCTCCGGAGTTGGAAAGCCAATACCGAACTGGATTTCTAGGTTTTCTGGCTCTAGGACAATATAATAAATAAGACTCTGGCAATTTGTGTTAGATTCTTGTACTGGGTCAGCAATTACTATGTGTGAGAGTGCTTCAAAACGACAGTCCTCTATACTATACTCCAAATGGCTTTTCATATGTAGAAATATGATGTACTTTGTTCTTTGGTGTTTAAAGCTTAACTAGACAGAAATGACTCTTCATCATCGACAAAATAGCTAGAGGAAGCCCAAGACAACTCCCCAAAGTAGAATAAAATCCAGAATCAAAAGGCTATATGTTGTAGTTCTTATCGTGACTCAGCGGTAATGAACCCAACTAGAATTCATAAGGACATAGGTTTGGTCCCTGGCCTCACTACTGAGTTAAGGATCTGGCATTGCTGTGAGCTGTGGTGTAGGTCACAGATGCAGCTCAGATCATGTGTTGCTGTGGCTGTAGTGTAGGCCGTCAGCTGCAGCTCTGATTTGACCCCTACCCTGGGAACTTCCATATGCTGCTGGTGTGGACCTAAAAAAAAAGTGCTGTATGTTGTAGGGTATTAAGATCACAGACTTGGGAGCCTGACAGATCAGAGTGCAAGTCCTCATTACTGCATTTGTTCATGTGACCCTGGGCATGCTGCTTTACTTTTCTGAGTCTCAGTTTCCTCATTCCAAAAAAAATGAGTTAATATTACCTCCTTTGGAAAGTTATTGCAATATAAGTGAAGTGATGCATGTGGACAGCAGCTGGCCTCGGCATGTATACTCAATAAAAATTACTCCTCTTCCCTCTATCTTAATTTTGATCTTGGATATATGTTTGATTTTTATTAGTACAGTCAACTCATAACTAAACAGTAGCTGTAGCCCAAATCATACAAATTGGTGGATTACCCCAGACTTATTTCTTTCTTATCTGTAATTACATTTGATAAGGGACGAGTTTTAAGAGAATTCATAAGACTTCAGAAGTTTACATAAAATCTATTTGAAATTGATGGAAATCTCATCATTCTGTCTCTTTTGCAGAATGATATGTGATAAACAATATGAAGTGGGTGTTGCCTACATATCTGATGTTCTATAAAGAAAAGGGAGGGGAGTTCCCATTGTGGCTCAGCGGTTAACGAATCTGACTAGGAACCATGAGGTTGTGGGTTCGATCCCTGGCCTCGCTCAGTGGGTTAAGGATCCGGCGTTGCCGTGAGCTGTGGTGTAGGTTGCAGACGCGGCTCGGATCCCGCGTTGCTGTGGCTGTGGTGAAGGCCGGCAGCTACAGCTCCTGTTAGACCCCTAGCCAGGGAACCTCCATATGCCGCGGGTGCGGCTCTAGATTAAAGCAAAAAAAAAAAAGACAAAAACAAAAAACAAAACAAAACAAGAAAAGGGAGGTAAGGGTGGGGATTCTTTATTAAAAAAAAAGGAAAAAAGAAAAAGACATTTTCACTCTCCTGAAAGAACTAATCAGACCTGAACTCTCTCCCTTCCTCTTTCCTGTTTTTCTCTCTTCTTGCAGCTTATGATTCATGTTCCTTCAAAGGAGAGTTGCGTGGTTAGGCCTGGAGAGGGGCAAGGCTATTTTTGCCCCTCAGATTCGTAGGGTACTGTACTCTGTGGATGATTCAGTGGGTCAGGTAGTTGTATGTCATGGGTGGGAATTCAGCAGAATTTCAGCGGGAAGAAAATATGCCAGTCCTCACAGAGAAAATAGCAGAGCCAAAGACCAGATATCTCTTTCCAGGGAACCAGGCAGGGCAGGCCCCTTGGGAAGCCTGGTAAATGAGGACTGGTGTGAAAGAATGGATAAAGCATTCCCCTCCACTGTGCGGAGGGGAGACACATTTAGCAGAGAATTTTAGGGAGAAGCAGAGAAGCCTAATGGTTTTTCAGAAGTTTTCTGTTGATCCTTGTAACACCCCTGTTTCACCTCTTTACTTATAGTAAATATCTTTATTATTTTTCTGAATGTCAAAGTTGGAGTTTCTCTGAATATGACACCACACAGCATCCAGTCTGGGAAAGACAGGTAGTTAGATAAATAGGAACAATAGCTAAAGAAACATAGTGTTAGTAGACACGGCCCAATTCCCAACCCCATCACTTCCTCTCTGCTCCCTGTGTGAACCTCCGCTATCGCTTCCAAGAGCATCACTGAGAAAAAATACAGAGCTTTTAGAGAACTCCCGGGTTCAGAAGTAGAGAAAAGAAGACACTTTGAAAAAGTAAAGTAAAATACGTAAGACAAAAATAGTAGAAGGGAGTTAGCGGGTGGCTGACACTTCAGATGGCTAGGGGTGCCATTTAATGTCTCAGAAATTTTTCAAGAAAGGAAAAAAAGAAGGAAGGAAGAGGGGAAAGAAAGGAAGGGAGGGAGTTCCCATTGTGGCTCAGTGGTTAAGGAACCTGACTAGGAGCCACGAGGATGCAGGTTCAATCCCTGGCCTTGCTCAGTTGGTTAAAGATCCAACATTGCCATGAGCTGTGGTGTAGGTTGCAGACACGGCTCAGATCTGGCGTGACTGTGGCTATGGCTGTGGCTGGCATCTAGAGCTCTGATTTGACCCCTAGCATGGGCACGGCCCTAAAAAGATAAAAGACCAAAAAAAAAAAAAAAAGAATGGAAGGAAGGAAGAAAGAAAAAGAGGGAGAGAGAGAGGGAAAGAAGGAGAAGAAGGAAGGGACGGAGGGAGGAAGGAAGAAGGAGAAAAGAAAAAAGAGAGAAAGGAGGCCTCACAAAAAATGACCTTGGTAAATTAAGGGTCTGCTGTTACTTCACTTATGTAATTGTGAATTGGTTGACTCTGATGTCCACTTTAATGAGAGTATTATGTCATGATGGGGGATTTGCTAAGAAGAGACTAGTTGCTGATCAGTTGGAAAGTGGAGCAGATTGGTAAAGGTGAGTCAGGAGCTTAAAGCAAAGTGAGAACTAGATGCTGGGAAGAGAAGTACTAGGAGATGGAAGAGAAGGGAAGTCATGAAATGAGTAGTCCTAGACTCTATTTCATCAACAAGAGGCCAGGCCTCTGCTTTCTATAAGTCCATTTGTTAACCGTGTTATTCTTAGAATCAGAGAGCGTTAACATGAAAAGCTTACTAAAAACATATCTTCCTGGGCATGATACCCCAAAATTCCAATTTAAGTAGGTCGGAGGTAGAATCATTTTTCACGGAATCCAGGTGATTCTTATGCAAGTGTTTCTCAGTACTCTTTGAAAAAGGATGTAGTATACGGCCTGGAGAAAGCTGATTCATGAGTCTTCATAATATAAATGTCCCATAGGAGGTGGCCCTAGCCGTGGTAACCCTGATAGGGCCAAACATGAATAGGTCATCTTTTGGTACCATTGTTTAAAAAGTCTACCCATCTTGGTCTAAATGCTTTGGAAAATATTATCCCTATTTAACATGTGGGTTCAAGTTCAGCTTCAGGTAGCTTGCCTTGGAATGAACTGAGGAGTTTCTAAATGGCTGTATATAGGACACTACATACACACACAGCAATTACTAATAAAGCTCAGAGTTTCAGAAGTAATTCTCAACAAGTGTGTTACAGCATCCTTTGGTAGCATGCTACCAAATTTAGATCAGCAGGTAATTACTGTTTTTGCTACATCAGATAATGTTGTTGATGCTTTCATATTTTTTTTCCAGAAGCACTATTGAACTGAGTAGGTTATTTCAGCGCAGAGTTCTAGATAAGCAACACTGAGAGTTAAAAGTGTGGCCATCTGGAATCTCTGAAATTTGCATGCTTTCTGGAACATGTGAAGACCTTACCTTGGAAATGTTTAAGAGTCTTGAAAGGGTGAGTAACAGTTTTATGTACCTAGTGGCATGACAGACTGGCTATTGAATGTCTTAATTAAGGACCCAAAGAATTTCTCTGAGTGAGCTCCCTAATATTCTAGAATATTGTCAGAGACCCAAAAAACTCAGAACTACTACACTACAGTGGAATGTAGTGTTAAGGAACAATTGTCTCACTAAAGCATTGAGTGGATTCAGGTTGAAAGAGCTGAGGAGTGGGCTGGGGGAAAGGGGAAGATACAGAGAATGGACAGAGCCAGAGGCAAGACGACTAGTTTTCTAGGATGAAAGGCAGACTCCTCAGATTCTCTATCAATCCAGAGTAACTTTGACACTTAGGATTCTGATGGGTGAGGCAGAATCTTAAAGCCTCCAAGAAGTGATGATATTCACAGTTAAGGAATCCTAGCTAGCCTTAAATAGGATCCTTGGAAATGACTCTGAGTCAAGGAGTGGAATGCAGACAGTTCGCTGGGAAGTGATCCCAGGGGACAGACCTGCCTGGAAGTAGGGAAGGTAAGATTAGGCAAAGGGAGGAGTTTTTTTTGGCGGGGGGCGGGGGGCGGGGGGGGGGATTTGGTTGCAGTTGAGTCTTTGGCTTATCGTGCAGGGGGGAGTTGAGATGGCCGTTGGGAGTTTCACAAAATGAGGCAAAAGAGCTGAATCCTTGTAGCTCCTTGTCAGTTATTCTGGCCTTGGCATCTGCCTTGGAAAGGGTGATAGCCTTGAACAAGGCAGTGCTCAGTGAGGGACCCAGCTGTGAGCCTCAGCCACCGATTTTCTCAGTAGCTGGGGGATGGATACTGGATTAGTCAGCATGGATGGCCATAAGAAAATACCACAGACCGGTGGCTAAAAAAATAGGAATTTGGTTCTGGAGGCTGGGAAGCACCAAGATCAAAGTGCTGGCCAGTTTGGTCCCTGAGTGAAGACCCTCTTCCTGACTTTTCACTGTGCTTACATGGCAGAAAGAGAGAATGAGAACTCTGGTGTCTCTTCCTCTTCTTATAAGAAGACTAGTCCTATCACGGAGCCCCCGCTCTCCCTCAGGACCTCACTTAAGCCTAACTAATTCCCAATGGCCCCACTTCCAGATACCACCATATTGGGGGTTAGGGAGAACTGGGGGAGACTCAAAGCAGTTCACCACAGGACTATCAATCCAAGAGGAGATCAGGGCAAAGAACAAGCGTATCCACTAAAACAATAAAATTTGGTGTACCGTTTAGGGTGGAAGTCATTTCGCAAGTGCTTTGTGGCAAGACTAGGGGGAAGCAGTAAACAAAGACACATGATGGCCCCCAACAGTAAGTGGTTGACTGAAGCTAAGCGTGTTACCCTTGCCCCAGGGGGACAGGCTGGCTTTGGCTGGGCTTCTATTCCCAACATGAAACTCGAGACTGTCTCAGGAACTGAAATGAAACCTCTTTCTAAAATATAGGAAATCAAACTGATATAATCACTGATGGGCAAAGCACACACAAACGGAAAGAACCTACATTCTTCAAATACAAGGTCTAAGCCTTGTGGTAGCGGAAGTGACTCCAGATCCTTGGAGGGTCTGGGGCTTGGTCCATTATGTTATTTTTAGCCACTACCTTGGAACAGGGCTACTCTATTAATTGCAGAGTCCTCATTAAATAGCTATAGTAGCTAAATGTCCAAACTTCATCAATGGTCTTTTAGTGGTATTATCTGCTATTATCTATGATAATAGGTATTTACAGAGGCCATGTTCCAAAGATCAAGATATGAAATCGTGACACCAACAGCATTTACAGATATCTCTGTATTATAGTGCATGGGGAGGCTGTACAGATCTTAAAGCAGAGAATAACCTCTAATGCTGAGTGAAGCCAACAATTTCCTCTTTATGAATCAGAATATGTGCCCACATCCCGATTCATTTTTTTAGATTTGCAACTTAAAAATCTCTAATTCTGTGCATTAAAAACAAGCCGAATTGGAGTTCCCGTCGTGGCTCAGTGGTTAATGAATCCGACTAGTGGTTAATGAATCCAACCATGAGATTGAGGGTTCGATCCCTGGCCTCGCTCAGTGGGTTAAGGATCCAGCATTGCCGTGAGCCGTGGTGTAGGTTGCAGATGCGGCTCCGATCCCGCGTTGCTGTCACGTAGGCCGGCGGCTACAGTTCCGATTACACCCCTAGCCTGGGAACCTCCATATGCCACGAGTAGGGCCCTAGAAAAGGCAAAAAGACAAAATAAATAAAATAAAATAAAGCCAAATTGATTATCTGCTCTTTATTTTACTTTTTATAATGGAAGATAGCCCAAAATACTTAGTTGCTATGATCTGGAAGATTAGATTAGTTCTTCACCACTCCCCCTCAAATAATCTACATTTTCCTCTGGATTTTGAAGTTTAGTCAGTTTACATGTTACCTTTTCTTCCTCACTCTCCATTTAAGTTCATTCAGGAATTTTCTGTGAATTTAGTAACATTTAAATTTTGTAGTCAGAGCACAAGGGGTACGCATCTTGGATATACAATTCATTCTTATAGTCCATGCCTGTCTGTCTTGAAAAAGTCATGCTCATCAACACCAGTCCCAGGTTATCACGCCAAGAATTTGTAATGCCAATTAACTCAAAATTTCCATCATGTATGAAGATTGATGATTACTCCAGTGATGTCTTGACTTACTAAAAAGCAAACCCTGAGAATGTTAACACGAGGCGTGTCTTCAAGAATGAAAGCATAACTTCAGGAAAATGACATAAGCTCATACTTTCCTGTACAAATTATTTGAAAAGAAACCCCTACATAATTAAAATTCAGTTCATGCATTCATTTCCCCTTATGTCATTTATATGATACTTTTTATATTCTTATTCTTATAATAATTTATAAACAAATATTCAAGGTAATTCTGAAGTACAATGAAAATGTTATCTTTCTGTCAGTGTTTCTGTTAGCCAAAAAAAAAAAGTTGCATGGCTTAAGTTATAATAGCAGTATATTTTACAATGAAGCAGAAATTAAGCTCATTGTGTATAACTAATACAATAATAATATGTATGGAAATGATCACTAAACTTTGATTTAAATTACATAATTTTTAAATTGCTAGAATATTGAATAATACGTAGGTGACTTCAATTTAATAATCTGCTCAGACTTTTCATATGAAAAATATGGCAAATAACAGTCTAATTCAGAAGAACATCTGAGATATGTTTAACTTGAACAAATTCTCCAAAAGATTAGGCATTTGTGTAAGGGAATAAACAATCACCAAAGGAGTATAACTGCATCCCCATGGCTAAACTGCAGAATTCAGCAAAGAAAAATGATAATTTCACCCATGAAAAAGATCTTGTCATGAGGAGTTTTATTGTTCTTTGTGTGTCCCTTCAATGTTGCTCTAATTGAAAGTAGACAAATGGTAATTCCTATATTTGGCAATTTTTCCTGCTTTATTCTCATCTAGGGCAAAATTCAAGTCCTGGTGTGGAGGGAGTTGTTAATGTTTCAGGCTGAACTTTGCAGGTAATCCCACTGCTTCTTCTCCCAGAGGAAAGTAACATTTATTGAGCACTTACATTTGTTGAGCCAGACTCTTAATTCCCAATGCTTCACTATGTCATTTGTTCATTCATTCTTAAATGTCTACTGTTTGCCAAGCTCTGGGAATACACATTTCATGTCTAGAAGAGCTGGAGTCTGGGGAGTTCCCACTGTGGTGCAGTGTGTTAAGGACCCCCTCATTGCTATAGCTGTGGTGTAGGTCGAAGCTCTGGGATTTGATCCCTGGCCCAGGAACTTCCATATGCTGCAAGAGTGGCTGAAAAAAAAAAAGATGTAGTCTGGTTTTTCTAATCCAGATCAATCTAATAATAATGGAAAGAGAAAAGGGTTAGTGTTCATTTTTATTTGAAGATGAGGAAACCGAGACTCAGAATGTTTCAATGATTTGCTCAAGTTCAGCAATATATTTAAGCTCACATCCATGAGACATCAAACTGCATTCTTGCTCCATTTTCTCTTGGTTGTTGCCGGATAAAACACTTCTATACTCTACTTGAAGTGCGATGATGGGAACTGAAATGGCAGTAAAGCACACCCAGTGTCAAAATGCCATGAGGTCTGAAAGCTGATCTTTAAAAAATTTTTTCACTTTCTGTACATCCATTGCTTATCTAAAAGATACCTACAGATGATGCTTTGCCTTCCCCACAAATTAGAAAGAGACAGAACTTTACTGAATAACGAGCAATCTAGTAGTCATTTGTTGATGCTGGTTTTCACAGAGGCCAAAACTGAGCAAGCTATAACATTTAGACTCAAATTCAGTGAGGGCTGGCTGATAACCTTCAGCAGCATGTTAGTTGAGATCCTTAAATGTGACTCAAACTTACTCCTTCACTGTTCATTTCTCCTGCCTGAGGATTCTTAGTGCAAACTCCTCTTTTCTATACATGAATGCCAGGCTAGACCAGGGCAAGCATTTTGTTATACAGTGGGGGGTACTTTGAATGAATGACCCGGGGCTTGGCTAAAGGCCAAGTCCATTGGAAACTCCCCTCTAAGCTGTGCATTTTTAGGCTGTGGTCATCTTTGGGATTTCCCCCAAAAATCTTCTCTGTCATGGCAGAAATTTAATAACCCCATTTTCAGAATACTATACAAAACCAGGGTGTCAAAGTGAGTATGAAATAATTTGTTTTGCATGTCGATCTCTCTCTTCTTCTTAAATCCTTCCTCATTCTTATATCTTTTTTATTTGCATATTCTTAAATCTTTCTCTGTTTGCATAGTGAAGTCTTCTTGTAAAAGTCTCTGCTTTCCCCACAAAATGGTGCCCTCAACATTTCCTGACAGTCAATGTCCCATAGAATTCTAGGTACTTTTGGTTTGTTACAACCAAGACTAAAAAGAAAGTTTCTAAATAGTATTTTATAGGCTTCTAAAGTAATAAGAGTTACAGACTAAATGTTTTGTCAAATACAATGATAAAATTCACATTTCCAGCAAGCTGTTTCTTAGTTAAAGAGCTGGACTAAATTTCTCTATATGCAGGCACCAAAAAAGACATATTCAGCTCCAACAGATCATGTGTATTGAAGTTGCTGGTAAAAGCACCAGATGACTGGATTTTATTTATTGTTCAGCATAATAACATGAAAATGGTTCTTAGAATGACAGACTGTTATGAAAAAGGAAAAATCCTCATTGGTAGAAAGGCATCAAACTATTTAAATTATTCAAATTACTGTGTTTTCCAAACAGGGCCCCTACTCCTATATGTACTAAAAGACTAAAGGTATATTCAGAAATTACTGGTCAAAAACTATCTGTGACCCAGATACTGTTTGGATTTGCATGAGATGTTTCCAAAGCAGTCTGGGAAAGCCCACAAATTCAAAGCAGCCTCTTTATCCTCACCCCATTTCTGCTGAGTCCAGGAACCTTATTTCATTTCCTGCATGGTAGGCATTTTTTAGGGACTAGGTAAGCCATGACATCTGCACAGCTTTCTGAGTCATTGTCGTGAAATGATACATGCTTGGGTGTAGTACAGCTACTTGGTTCCCAGAGAAAACAAACAAACAGAAGTCAGCTAGGAGCTGGAGTTCTGCTAAAAACAAAGACCGTGTACAATTCAAAGATGCATTTGTTTTTAAAAAGCAGAGCCTCCAGCTTTTAAGTGACCAACTGCTATTTTCTAACCCTGAGAAAATATTTTAAATGAGAGCCTTTGCTCCACATGCCTCACTCAGGCACATGCCAGAGTCTGTGGAGGGAATGGGTCAGCTCTCTTCCAAGAAGGTCTGTCTCTGGGAAATAGAGACATAAAGCTGCTATTTTGATAAAATCAGTGGGGCACGTACTCATAGAAAAATTCCTGTATTTGAATAACCTTAAAATAATTTCACCATTTTTACTTGCATAACGAATAAATATTTATTGATTCTATTAACTATTATAGAAGACAGTATCTCAGGTTCTGCACAGTTATAAGGAGTAAAATATAGTCGCTACTTCCACAGAACTTAGAGAATAACACATGGGGATGAGAATGAGGCAGGAATACAAAAGCCCCTAACTTTAGACTATTATGAAATTACAAATAAAGCATTAGAGGTACTTCAGAGGTAGAACAGGAAAACGACATAACTTAAGTCTCCTACTCTTTAGCCTAGAATAGATTTGGGACTAGTAATCAAATTTCTTAAATCTTTGACTTAAAAAACAGAAGCTAGAAGTTTTACTGGGAAATACCTAGATCAGCAACGAAAACAACAAAAAAAATGAAATAAATGTTTAATTCTACCGTTCTTGGGTATAGAAAAATGTTACGGAGAAAACCGTTATCAAGTGCTTATATTATGCCAGGCATGGTTGAGATATTAAATTCTCTAATCAAAATGATATCCTAGTCTCAGTTGCTTCATTTTTAAGATGAACTGATGAGAGGAGAGGTCGAGTAACTTGCCCAAGGTCACACAGATAAATAACGGTACAGCAAGGATTGAAAGCAAAGTCCAGCTAGTTTCAACTAAGCGGCCTTGGATAAGCAAAAGCTGAGGAGGAGAGGAAACATAAGGCTGGCGAAGCCATTTAATGGTTTAATAAGCAAGTTAAGCCTAGCAAGCTTAGGCCAGGTGGACAGTGGAAGCAAACAGCTCCCATGTGTTGGTGGCTTATGACACCAAATCTGTTCCCGGTTCACATTACGTGTGGGCTGCAGGTCTCCTGGGGCTCTGCTGCACGTTCTCTTCACTCTGGGGACCGGGATGAAGGACCTCTCCCTGTTTTAGATATTACTGTTCTTCTGCTTAGAAGTGGCGCATACAACATTTGCCCTTATTTTGTTGACCAAACTAAGTCATGTGGACAAATCTGAGGTCCTTGAGCGCAGATGAGTAGCTCCTCTTAGAGAGAAGCAGCAAATATCGAGAACAAGAGTACAGCCTATCACCTTCTGCCCTCCTGAGTGCATAACACCCTCCTTTTTGCACCCCGTATTTACCCTGTCCCGGGAAGAGACTATCCAAAATCCCTATCTATTTATGGGACTAGCCCCAAAGTTCAGGATCTTGTGATACACTCTGTGTATCAGGTCTGGAGAGTGTTCCTTTTTGATCCAGAGACTTATAAATTAAATAATAAGTTATTTTCCCACCTCACATCCAAGACACAGTGATGAAACCAGAGCAGGATAACCTCATTAAAAATTTCCACATGGAAAGGGAAGAAGAGGAGACACACATCCAGCCCTGAGTCACCAAAATCCTGATTCCACTGGGCAGTTGTGGTGAGAGGCTCCCAACCTGGGAACAGCCTCTCAGCTGGGGTCACTACTGATGTGGGACAAGCTTGATCAGCTGGATAAGTGACATGTTTTGAATTGGAAACAAAAGCAGAGGTTTGATTTGACCTGGACTGGACTTTTGAGTAATTGAAAGTAAGTCTGGGCTACAGAAAGTAACCAAAAGGTCTGTGATGAGCTGAAGATGTTTTAAGGCACAGAGAAGGAAATCAGCAAAACAGGGCTAAAAACGGTGACTAAAGAACTGCAACATCATTGAATGTTTCTACCTTGCTGAATTCAGACTTTTTGTAAAACCAGAATTAGCAGATAGATGGAGGAAAAAAGTCAAAGATGACTACATTCTCTATCCTAGGTAGCTGGGAAAATGATGATATGCTACATAGACACTGGGAAATAGTGAAGAAATCAGATTTTGAAAAGGAGGTGATGGCTTTAACTTGGGAAATTTTAGACTTGCTAGGTATTCAGAATTGAGCTAAATATTATGGTCAAGAGAAAGGGAAAGAGCAGAATTATGAGAAACATGTTCAGACGCAGGGAACTCACAGTGTTTTGAGCCAAGTAAGACTAACCTACAAGAAGCAAAGGTGGTAATATAATGTTTGGATTTAGTTGTTGACCTGTTTTTAATAAAAGTGGTGGTTTAGGAAGTTAATTCCCTCTTTCTTCCTGCATGGTGCTGAGGCTATGCCCTGTCTGTCTCAAGGCTACTTTTGCGGCTCCTAATAACGTCCTGTCCAGCGTCTTTGGCTGGAAAACCCAAATGTCAGAATTTCCAAGCAGCTCTGTCTCCATTGCACAACATACAACCTTCATCACTTAGGAACACCCTTGAACAGGAAATTCTCGAGGACAGAGAAAAAAAGGGGAGCGGGAGACTGGGATAAGATTTATGGCCTCAAAACGTTAAGCCACATAGACATCTGGATGGGTATGTGTATGACTGAATCATATGTCATGGCTGGGCATCCTTGGACCACTACTATTCACCATCATGGAATAACCCATTTTATCACTTTCTCCTTCTTCAGAGATAAGTCAAACTCAATAAGTGATCATCTTTTCTATATCACAACTATAATCGTTTTTCAAAAATATGTCATGCTAACATGTGGTTTCTTAGTTTTAATAAAATAAAATTTTAATGTTTATTTAATAGATGATTTAATATAATGTTAATATAAGTAATATTTCATTGATGTTTTAATTTTATTTTTAAATGTTATTTTATTTTTGTCTTTTTATCTTCTTAGGGCCACACCTGCAGCATATGGAGGTTCCCAGGCTTGGGGCTCTAATGGGAGCTGTAGCTGCCAGCCGATGGCACAGCCACAGCAACGCACAATTCAAGCTGCATCTGCGACCTACACCACAGCTCTCAGCAATGCCGGATCCTTAACCCACTGAGCGATGCCAAGGATTGAACAGGCAACCTCACGGTTCCTAGTCAGATTCGTTTCCACCATGCCACAATGGGAACTCCACTGATGTTATCTTAAATAACAAAATAAATATTTGTAATGTCTCTGCTTTAATTTATAAT
Source organism: Catagonus wagneri (assembly GCA_004024745.2). Lineage (NCBI taxonomy): Eukaryota > Metazoa > Chordata > Mammalia > Artiodactyla > Tayassuidae > Catagonus > Catagonus wagneri. The sequence continues at coordinate 7,857,863 of PVHT020000521.1, forward strand.
ACAATTAATAGCAATAACTATAACCCATCTTTTATTTTACTTTATTTTTATTGAGTTATAATTGACAGATAAAATTGTAAGATATTTAAAGTGCTATTGTGATCATTTGATTCTTACATACATTGTAAAAGGATTCCTCTCATCTAGTTAAATAACATTTCTATCGCTCCATGTATTTATCCTTTTCTTTTCTTTCTTTTTTGGTGAGTACCCTTAAGTTCTACTCTCTTAGATATTTCAGTTGTACAATGCAATATTAACAACTGTAGTCACTATATTTTACATTAGATCCTTGGACGTTATTCATTTTATAGCTAAAAGTTTGTACTGCTTAACCAATCTCTCCGTATTTCCCCTACCTCCTAACCCCTAGCAACCATTTTTCTACTCTCTGTTTCTATGAATTTGATTTCTTATTTAGATTCCACATATAAGTTATTCCATGTAGTATTTCACTTAGTATAATGCCCTCAATGTCTATCTATGTTGTCTCAAATAGTAGGATTTCCTTTTTCATGGCTAAAAAATATTTATATCAATACCTATATCTATATATAGCACATCTTTATCCATTCATCCATTGACGGTTGTTTCTATATCTTAATGCTTCAGTGAACATGGTAGGGGAGATTTTTCTTCAATATCCTATTTTCATTTCCTTTGGATATATACCTAGAAGGGGAATTGCTGAATCAGAGTAGTTCTATTTTTAATTTTTTGAGGAACTTCCACACTGTTTTCCATAGCGGCTGCACCAATTTATATTCCTACTAGCAGTGCACAAGTGTTCATTTTTCTCCAGTTCTCACCATCTTGTCCTTTTGATGACAGACATTCTAATAGTTATGACGTTACATCTCACTGTGGTTTTGATTTGCATTTCCTAATGATCAGTGATGTTGAGTACCTTTTCATGTACCTATTGACAATTTGTATGTCCTCTTTGGAAAAATGTCTATTCAATTCCTCTGTTCATTTTTTAATTGTATTCTGTGGGGGTTTTGTTTGTTTTATTTTGTTTGCTGTTATAGGAGTATATGAGTTTTTACATATTTTGGATGTTAACCCTTTATCAGATATAGGATTTTCAAATGTTTTCTCCCACTCCACAGATTTCTTTTTCATTCTGTTGATGATTTTCTTTGCTGTGCAGAAGCTTTTTAGCTTGATGTAACCTCACTTATTTTTGCTTCTGTTGCCTTTGCTTTTGGTATCAAATTAAAAAAAAAGAATTCATTGCCAAGACTGATATCAAAGAGCTTACCTGCTGTTTTCTTCTTCAGTTTTACAGTTCAAGTCTTTCCTCCATTTTTAGTTAGTTTTTTGTGAATGGTATAAGATAGTGGTCCTGCTTCATTCTTTTGCATGTGGCTGTCCACTTTTCGCAGCTATAACTCTTATTTTAAAAACCTTGTTCCCAGGATCCTCAATAGTTTTTTAAGAATGTAAAGGGATCCTGACACTAAAAAGTCTGAGAACATCTGAGTTATATTGTTCATTCCATCTCTGTGGCCTGCAAATCAATGATTGCTGCCATTGCTTATGCCTTTACAATGAATACCATTAGTTTTGCTTGGGCCGGGGACTATCACTTGAGATTGGGAATGACAGGGAACCCACTGGAACCAAAGGAACTCTAGTGCAGAGACGGTGTCATTTTCATCCCTGTATTCCTAGTACCAAACTTGAAGCTGTGCACATAATAGTTGCTTAATTTTAAAATATTTATATAAATGAAAAGAAGTGCTAGCTTGATTTCTTGACATAAAATAAATTTCTTGGTGTGCTTGATATTCAAAGGAGGATCTGAAATAATACCAATGACTCTAAAATGAGAAAGTGCTGAAGTCACCTGCCACCAGTAGACCTTAACAGACACCAAAAACATTACATTTTAAAATGTAACAAAAATGAGGAGTTCCCATCGTGGCTCAGCGGTTAATGAACCCAACTAGCATCCATGAGGCTGCGGGTTCGATCCCTGGCCTTGCTCAGTGGGTTAAGGATCCAGCGTTGCCATGAGCTGTGGTGTAGGTTGCAGACGCGGCTCGGATCCTGCGTTGCTGTGGCTGTGGCGAAGGCCGGCGGCTACAGCTCCTGTTAGACCCGTAGCCTGGGAACCTCCATATGCCGCGGGTGCGGCCCTAGATAAGGCAAAAGGACAAAAAAAAAAAAGAGTACTGTAATTTACCTAACTTCCTGTATTAAGTAGGGACAGAGCAAAGTCCTACCCAGAGGCATTTCCTACTTGGGCATGGAGCCACTGTCGCCCAGGAAATCTGTGAACTCATTGGGCATTTCAATGGAACCATTGCACACTAAACTCGTGTCCCAGTGACAGCCCCATTGCCCAAAGTGAGGACAGATTCTGTCCTTCAAGGACTAAAATCCTGTTTAGTACAACAATTCATAGATGCTTTGAGGACCACTGCATGGCGGGTGCAACTGTACATATTAGGTAAAGAGAAAAGCTAGTGTGTAGAGGGTAGGAAATGAGTGAGAGACAATTTGTGGTAGAGAAAGAGGGGAGATGTGAGAAATGGAGGTGAGAAAGACTGCGTGCTTCTGTAAATGATTCCTGTCCATAGTTATCTTTTCCTGTGGTATGAAGAGAAGCAAATAACAGATCAAGAGATAGGGTTTGTGCTTTAAGTTTCTGAGTAATGCTACCTGTATGACTTAGAGTTAAGTCACAGTATTCCTCAGTCTCCGTTTTTTATCAATAAAATGTTGAGGTTGGACTAGATCAATAATTTTCCATTTCCTTTCAATACCTCTCCCAGTCTCATTACCAAGAGATAAATCTCCCAATACATTGTCATTCTAGAAATAATATTAAATGTATGTACAAGCTAGACACACATATGTGCATGTCCATACATATAGCTCTTTTTTTTAACACAAATAAGATTATACTGTGCACATTTTTCTGTAACTTGCATTTCCTACTTAATTATAGATCTTGACGATCTTTCTCTAACAATACATACAAATTTATTTTTTTCCTTTAAAAACAGCTCTTTAGTACGCCATTGTATGAAGGCACCATAATTTACTTAGGCCCCTATTGAAAGACATTTAGATTGTTTCACATTTTTTGTTATTACAAACTTTGCCATGGTGAACCTCCAGGAGTAATTTAAATCTTCAGTGTTTGGCAGAGAATGCATCATTCTTTGTGAAACTCCTGAAGCATCGCCACGAAACCCCAGGGTTCCAGGAAGCACGGTTTGAAAACTACTAAACAAAATGATCTTAAATTTCCTTTTCTCTCAGTTAAATGAAACTCTTTTAACCTTTAGCATTTGTTTCACTCACACATTATTTTGCAGTATCTCTGAACAGTTTTGAGTGAGTAGATTAGTTTTGTCTTTCAAACCAGGTTATAATTAGTTTGAGGCTACCGACAGTTTAGCATCTTGTTTGCATTCCTCAAAGCCTAGCATACTACGGAGCAAGCATTAGGGTTCAACAAATGTGCATGGAATGGTATTCGATGATAATTGGGTTTGCAAGACAGAACAGTTAGCTATACTTCCTTGTCAGTTGTGCCCGTCAAATAGTGTGAGTACCTAAGAGTTTCCCTTGATTTCAGTGTCAAGAATTTCAGTGGGTTAGATGCAGTTTAACTGTCACTCAGAGAGGCGTGTAAAGGTGAAATGGACAACCCTTCCATGCACGCTTTGCATTACCAGAGTTGCCAGCCATGGACAACTTTGGAGGCACCGTTCGTGTTGTACTCTTATAAATAGCACCTCCTAGAACTGTGCTCCAGTTAGCTAACTTCACATTGATTCCTCACAGAACACAGCATGAATCATGCCCCTAGAGTTGCACAGGACATTGTTAAAGTACGTATCACCCTCTCCTCCATTCTCAGGATCTTTGTTCCATCCATCATTCTCTCCTTTACCTGAATCTCTAGTCCCTCCCGTCCTACTCACTCTTTTCATAGAAACATGCTGAAGTGTCTTTCATCATCATAGTAGTGGTCATGACAATGACGATAATGAGAAATCCTTGCCTACATCACCTCTCAGTCTTTCCCAAGGGAAGCTTTTTGAAAGGTTAGTCTACACTCCTGTCTTTAACTTTATAACCACTCCACTGGGTGGTTTTCTGTCATCATCTTACTTGACCTGTCTGTGGCATGAGCCACAATTCACCACTGTGTCCATCTGGAACCCGCTTCCTTTTGTGATGGTATTTTCCCAGGCTTTTCTCTCAGCTCTCAATTCACCTCTCAGCCTCCTTTGGGAGCTTTTCTCTCTCTCTTTTTTTTTTTTTTGTCTTTTTGCCTTATCTAGAGCCGCACCCGTGGCATAAAGAAGTTCCCAGGCTAGGAGTCTAACAGGAGCTGTAGCCGCCGGCCTTCGCCACAGCCACAGCAACGCGGGATCCGAGCCGCGTCTGCAACCTACACCACAGCTCACGGCAACGCCGGATCCTTAACCCACTGAGCAAGGCCAGGGATTGAACCCGCAACCTCATGGTTCTTAGTTGGATTCGTTAACCACTGCGCCACAACGGAAACTCCCGGAGCTTTTCTCCCACCCCTCACATCTTGTCTTCCTGGAGCTCCATCCTCTGACCTATTATCCTTAGTCTAGTCGCTTTCTGATTCACTGGCCTTAGAAATAGCTTCCTCTGACTCTTGCACCTCCTCCTAGGTTCCATATTTTTTGAATTCCACTTTTTAAATTCCATTTAAATTTGATGAGTATACTGCCATCTACCCAGGTGCCCAGGCCTGAAAACTTGGACCCTTTGACCAATCTTACTCTTACTACCAAGAGGAAAAACTCTCAATGTATTGTATCTTTCTAGAAATAATATTATAAGGTGATAGACATTATAAAATCATGGCATCTTTGACTTCCCATCTTTTCTCATTCCTAACATTCAATCAGTCTCCAATCTTAGTTCCAACTCTTAAACATATTCAAATTCTTTAACGTATTTTTATCTCTACAGTAACACTCTAAACAAACCATCATCTTCCAGAATTATTGCAACCATCTCCTGACTGGAATCCTTGACTGTGGTCTAGCCCTTTTCGATGCATTGTGTTTCACATGAACTTTCTAAAATGTACACCTGCTCAAATCAATCGGATGCCTACTCTTTTCAGTGGTCTCTTGCTGATCCATTCAGAATTGAGTGAGTTCCAAATACCTTTGCTTAGTACCAAAAACCTTTCTTAATTTTGTCCTGTTTATCTCTCAGCTTTATCTCCTACCTCCTCTTCCATCTCATTCTCCCTATGTTTATACATCCAAGTTTTCTTCTTAGAATACCATGTCTCAGCTTCCTTTACTTTTCCCTGTTTTGTTTCCTATAACACTGACTTTCATCATTTTTATGCATCTACCTCAATCATCATCTCCAGGAAGCCATCCCAAGTACTGATTCTCATTTGCTGTTATTGCTCAGTCTGTGCTCACGCAGGCTTAAATATAACTTTTTCTTAATATTTGTTCATGTGTGGTGTAATTACTGATTGATCTTTCCTATCCTACTAAATTGTAAATCTCTTGATTCTTTTCCTACTTCATATTTTCAGTACTTAGAACAAAGGATAAATATTAGTTGGATGAATGGATAAATAAACTGTATTTTGATGAGGTTATTTCGAGGAAGAATGCTTATTTTTGTTAAGTACAAACACCTAAATCTTGAAAATTTAATGCATGAACCTTAGTATTTTTCTTGCTTACAAAACTCTGGGTTTAGTTATAACTGGTTATGTAATAATTGGTCAAACTTTCATGAAAATAAAAATTAATTTTTAGCACATTCCTTGTGCTTAATCCCTCTTCATCATATTATTAGAACAAACATGGTCAGTAAACTATTCGGCTCTAGAGAAAAACGAAACTGGATGTCTGTATTTTTTGACATTTTTAACTTTGCCAAATAAGAGTCAATAAAAAGTGCTCAAGAAAAAGGTGAGGGGAAAACGGATCTTATAACACCTTTTTCTAAAATAAAATGAGGGTATTTTCCTTTTTCAGTACTCACTTTGGTCATATATATATATCCTTTCCCTCTTGTTTTCCTCTTTTCATTTTTCTCCCTTGAACTCCTTATCTCTCTAGTCCCTCCTCCTGAATGTTCTTATTTTATCTCTCCCTCCACTGTTTTCCTCCAGGTCGTCTGAGTCTATCTCCTCCCCAAGTCAGGCTCCCCAGGCTTTCTTGGCCCCCTGACCCCTCCTTCCTCTCCCAGGACTGTATTTCCCCTGCCTCTCACTTGCCTCCCAGCAACCTAAGCAGAACAATACTGGAAGTGGAACTGGCACTCTGACAAAAAGGAGAGCAATTGGAAAGAAAACTTTACTCATCAAGAAAGAGGCAAGTATCTTAAAAATATCTGTGGGAAGGTGTTTGCTAAATCATCTGCTTCTTCAAGATGTGGAACTTTCAACAGTATGGTTTCCACTGGGGTGGAGGTGATCAAGAAGCGCCTGCTTGGGCTGGATGACTGAGCAGATGCAAGGAATTAGAGACCCTGATAACTCAGCCGTGAATAAAATTCGAGTTGTTTCCCCCTTTATTCACGTTCTTTCTTTCTTTTTGAAAGCCCTGTTGCAGGAATTCAAAGGGCCAAGTTCTTCCCTCAGCTGTGAGTCATGACTCCCACGAAAGCCAGGAGCTCATGTGTATGTATTCAGAGGAAGTATTGGGCCTTGGGGACTCGGATTCAATAACAACAGGCCAGTCATTTGTTTGCTTATTTGCTTAAACCTTTATAAAAGAAGCACAAGGCCTGCTGTACCTGAATGCCTTTTTATAATCATTTTTAAAATACACAGTAGAATTGAAATTCCCACAGATCTTCTGCATTATAGCATAAATAATAAGTCTATCTTACCCTAGCCCCATGTCCAGGAGAGAGTCGAAGGAAAAGAAGCAGGAATGAATTTCTAACATGCCAGCCTTTCACTGAGAAAGTTCTGTTTGTATCCCCAGGGAACTCAGCACCGGGGACTGAAATTCAGTGTTCCCTGTAAAAGCCATGAAATACCTAAATAGCTTGTACTTTTCGGTGCTTAGATAGCTGAAGGTAACGAGTTCCACCACTGGCTTTAGGAAAAGGCATACAAGCTCGAATTCTGCCCTCCCCACCTAGTTCACGTGCCCTTTGCCCTTTATCTTATAGGTTCTCCTCCCACAACCCTCCCCCCAAGCATATCTAATAACAGTTTCCTTTGCCATCCCTCCCCCAGAGGGTTTTTTTTTTCCCCTGCTAGTACAGAATCTATGTACTTTATTTAATCAAGATAACAACTGGATTGAATATTTTTTGGAAAACAGGAATTATTTCTCTAACTCCTAATATGTGTAAAAACTTTATACTCTGTCATTGCTGTTATAATGTATTTTGATTTTAAAAAACATTCCTTTACCTTTTTTTTTTCTTTTTTGTCTTTTTAGAGCAGCACCAGTGGCAGATGGATGTTCCCAGGGTAGGGGTAGAATCAGAGCTGTAGCTGCCGGCCTACACCAGAGCCACAGCAACGCCGGATCCGAGCCGTGTCTGCGACCTACACCACAGCTGAACCTGTGTCCTCATGGATGCCAGTCAGAGTCTTCCGCTGAGCCACAAAGGGAACTCCTCATTTACATTTTCATTGTAAAATTATTGTGAAGTTTACATTAATTGTAAAATGTGAAAGATTATACGCCAACCATCATAAAACAATAAAAATATAGAGATAAATCAGATATGAAAGTCAACCCCCCCAACCCTGTTCTGTTTTCCAGAGGTAACCCTGCTGACACCTTACAAAGCATTTTTAATATAGATTTTTAAATGTAAAACAAAATATTGAAGAGGTTGGTTGGAGAGTATACACTGTTGACTCTCTTCCAGATAATTCTCAGTTCCCAAGTCCCAGGAGAGATTTCTAGGGGGCAGACAGGAGTGTCTAGACACCTCTGGCTTTTTCTCATATCAGGCCTGGAATGTGGCACCTTCTCTGCCCAAGTACAGATCTACCTGCTGGCAAATTCCTTCCCTGTAACTTGTCCTTGTCCTTCATTTTATGGCCTGAACACAAGTGGAAATGTCTTTCCACACTTTTAAACAACTATTCCCAAGATGCCAGAAGGCCAGGATTCAGAGTTCATTCTCACTGAGGACACACTCTATCCCTCTTTTTTTTTTCTTGGCCTGAAACTTGACACTTTGGCTCATATGGTAAAATTAGGCCTATGTTGCTTTCTGTGTATAAAGAGGATTAAACTGAACCAAAATTAAGCAAGCAAACAAAACTTTGTGAGATTGACATTGCTTATGGATAGTAGAGAATTAAGAAAAAAACAAAATAAAGTAACACCTAGTAGGGTTATATCATAGTAACACTAATGACATCATTTATCAACCATACTGATTGACTACATCATTTAATATATGTTATCATTCATTCATCCAATAAGCAGATATTTATTTCCTAATGAATTTTACTTTTGTTGTAAATATTATTTTATTGTATGTATTAGATATTGCTTTAAAGGTTAACGGTCTCCTACTAGATATTTCATTTTCATTCTCTGGAATAATTATTGCTTCATATATAATCTCCAACCTAATGGTCAGCGTGAGCTGCCATATTTAATGTGACCCACATACTTGGGTCATACTTGCGACGTACTGGGGGTCACATGAAACATGATTTACAGTGTTGTGCCAATTTCTTCTGTACAGCAAAGTGAGCCAGTACTTGACCATTATTGATGGATCTGGGAATAGGCACTGGACCCAAGCTACACCAAAAAGATTTCTTCTCTGGGAACTTTTTGAATGACAACTGACAGATTAAGGGGGAAGCCGTGGGAATGAGATCTGAAATGCAGGAACTACTGGCTACTCTCCCACACGTGGAACAGTTGTTCCCAGCCCTGGCCCCACCTTAGGATCACCTTGGGAACATTTAAAATAATACCCTGGCACCCACCCCCAGAGATTCGAATCAACTTGGTCTGGGGTCAGGCCCAGATGTCAACAGTACTTTAAAACTCCTCAGGTGATTCAGATGTGCAGCCAGTGATGAGAACTACTGAACCAAGAAAAGAAGTTGACCGTGAGGAAAAAGAGTCATAACCCACAGCCGTGCCAGAAGAGACATACGCAGACACAGGCTGAATTCCTCCCCAGATTTTCTTTCACACTGTTTTGTTGACAAATTCTTTTTTCAATTACCTGAGATATTCCAGTGTCTTTCCAATAAATCCTCCTTTTATCCTATGCTAATTTAAGTTGCATTTGTGTGATTTGCAAACAAAGAAGTCTGTTCTAGATCTCTGTTTTTGTGTGCTCAGGCTTATTAGATTTTTACTCTTGTAGAATAATGTCTCTCCATTCATGTCCTCATTCACTAAGTTATTAAACCATAATGCCCACAATATTCCAAGTCCTGTGCTACTTACCAGGAATACTAAAACAAGGAGACTCAACCGTTCCTTTATTTGAGCATCTTCTACTCCAATGAGAGAAACGGGCATATTGGCAGAGAAGTAGCAACATAAGAAGTGTTATAAAAGAAGGATTGAGTGGTTACTGTGAAAGCACTGAGGAAATGTGTGGTCTGGTGAAATCATGGGAACCTTCACAAAGGACGTAACTTTAGTGTTGCCTCCGGAGGAGTGTATTTAATGTCACCTTGTAGACCATGGAGGGTCAGCATGAGAAACTACATAGCCAAGGGACCAGAATTATAAAAGAGTAAGTCATGCTGGAAAATTAAAGTATTTTTGTTATGGCTGGGCTGAAAGTTTATGCTAGGGATGGGCGTTGGCGAGCAGAGAATAGAGCATAGAGATTTGCATTTGTCATGCTAACTATGTGAGATTTTAACCTGTGGCTATTGCAGAGATATTGGAATGGTAAAGACAGAGCAGGGCTTTGACAAATTTGCATGCTGGAAAGATTTCTCTGGAGAAGTGATTGGGCAGAGACCAGGTTGTCTGGAAGGAATCAAGTCAGGAGGGCTACTGCAACTGTGCAGAAGAGATCCTAAATTAAGACTGATAGTGAAAATCTAGTGGGGGGAAAAAAATTAGAAGGTAGATTCCCCTGGACATGTTAACCAACTGAGATCAAATAAAGTGGGTGTGTATGTGGAGGTGGGGGAGGAGTTACCTGTAGGGAACAGGGGAGTAGGCAGGTAGAAGAAAAACTGTTTGCAGACGGAAAGGGAAAGCCATAGAACTAGGGAAGCTTGGTGTTGGAAAATCAATGTTATCTCCAATGACTTTTGTATGGAGTTTCAATAGAGTAGAATTATCCACCAACAAAAGTTCATTTTTTTTTCTATATATATATATATATATATATATATATATATATATATATATATATTTTTTTTTTTTTTTTTTTCCACTCTGCGACTAGTAGGGCTTAGAACTGATTAAACCAACCAAGGGCTGCTGTTTTTCTCTGAGCCTCTTCCCAATCCTCTGCTCCAGCAAGACCAAATTTATCCCCACTGTGGTGCTCTGGCAGGTCAGAATGCTGGAGAGGGAGTAAGTGAAGGATAAAACTAGATGTTTCACGTTGGCCCACTTAGCTCTGATGACAGTGGGACAAAATCCAGGCCCGCTCTGTGCTTGTTGGCAAATGAGCAAACTAGAGGGAAGGCCTCTCTGAGGAGTTCTGGGGACTCTAGCAAAGAATAACTGGAATAGGTGGGAGTAAGCTTGCTTGAAGCTCTTGTACCTGGTTACAAGGCTGGACCGTGACAATCATGAGGTGAAACTCTTGGTCTAAGCTCTCAGATCTAATGTGAAAGTTCCAGCTTTATCATTTTCTTTGTCTCTCTAGGCCCTTTGCCTTAGCAAATGGTTCTTATTAAAACCTGAGTAGCTAAATTCTCACTTGGAAATTGACATGATAAACAAACAGCTTCCTGTTATCTTCTTAAACACTGGTTAGAACATTTGGCCCGAAAGGAAAAAATACGATGTCCCTTAGACCAAAAATCTCTGAGGTCTTCCATCGTGCAGCAGACTTGTATAGTGCTAAAATTTCTGTAGTGCAATTAAATTCCAGTAGTCATTGCGTGTTAATAAAGTGGTGAGTGAGTAGTGTGTGTGAGGGGGATGTTTGTGTATGGAAGGGGATAGTTCTGGCAAAAAGAGCACAGAGAATGATCCATGTTTTTTTTTAATTAATTTTTTTGGTCATGTTTTTAAATCAATGTTTTTTATGCTAATAGTGAACTTGAAGGAAACGTAATAAATGAGCAAAATTGAGCCAAAAAGCAAATGGAAAGTTTTAAATTAGACTGCAATTTTTTAGTCCATCCTCACCAGCCCCCAAAATAGAGCAGGATGGTGTTAAGTGCATGGAACTCATCAGTTTGAAAGTCGTAGGTATTTGGAACTCTGATTTCTGAAAAAGCGAATGCAGAGAAAAGGGGGGGGGTCAAGTAGCATACAAATATAGAAAAGAGAACAATGTCAGAGTTGGTGAGAGCCTGGTTTTCAATGACCCATCAATAAGAGCTGAAGGAAGGGTAGTCACTGTTGAGAAGAAGGAAGGGTCTCGGTATTCTCATCCTGCCTCGCTTGAATTTGCCTACCAAGCATTCATTCTCCTTTCTAGTATCAACACCTGACTTTTCTTTGGGAAACCACCTCTGCCTCAATGTGTATCGGTTGGTGACACTGCTAGTTTTAAGAGATCCTGCTGTGCCCGAGCCAAGGAGTAAGCACATGGCATAGACTAAGACTATGAGCAAAACAGAGTGAGACAGAGGAGGAAAACATGTGGAACTGACTCAGCACAAGGGCTGTGCTTTCAAGAGACTGCTCACGAGGTTCTACTCCAAGGAACTCTCTTCTCCAGAGTGTCTGATTCTTATTCTTCTTCAGGTTAAGATCTAAACCTTTCCTCCCAGTCATTTACTTTTTAATTTTTACGTAATTTTTTTTATTGGCTTTATTTGGACAAAGCTGGTTTTCTGTATTTGCAAACAAAGGATCGCAGGAAAAACATTCTAGATGTTACCTAGTAGCTTACTCAATGTAGTCATGGCTAGATTATGGGTTCATTTTATTTTTTGTTCATAAATTGCAGTTTTTTTTCTTTTTAGGTCTTTTTAGGGTATATGGAAGTTCCCAGGCTAGGGGTCAAATTGGAGGTACTACACCACAGCCACACCAATGCAGGATCCGAGCCTCGTCTGCAACCGACATCACAGCTCATAGAAACACCGGATCCTTAACCCAGTGAATAAGGCCAGGGATTGAACCCACATCCTCATGAATACTAGTCGTGCTCATTACCACTGAGCCACTTCCTAAATTACAGTATTTTTACATGCTACAAAACTTTGGAATTTGAGCAAAACTCTAATCTCATCTTCTTGTATCACTCCAACTGTAATGCAGAATTCATGAATAGTGTAAGATTCTAAATAACACACCATGCCCAGAAAAAGGCATAGGCAGGGGCCCAGGGTATGCTAAAAATAACCTAATTCAAGTATAGGATTCTTTTGCTAATTGAGGAGATGCCTATAAAGGATAAAAGAGTAAAGTAAAGATAAAAAACAAACAAGAAAATGCTAATAGCTAACATACAGTTGACCTAAGGATGTGAGCGTAAATATTTTAAACATACTTAGGTGTGATAATTGTGTTATAATTACCTAAGAAAAATATTCTTTTTATTTTTTAAGATACACTGTTTTGTTTAAAAGTGAAATAATATGGTATCAGGATTTTCTTTAAAAGTATTCCAGCAGTAGAAACAATATCATGGAGTTCCCATCATGGCTCAGTGGAAACAAACCCCACTAGGATGCATGAGGAGCAGGTTCAATCCCTGGGCTTGCTCAGTGGGTTAAGGATCTGGCATTGCTGTGAGCTGTGGTGTAGGTCGCAGATGCGGCCCGGATCCTGCATTGCTGTGGCTGTGGTGTAGGCCTGCAGCTATAGCTCTGAATGACCCCTAGCCTGGGAACTTCCATTTGCCACTAGGATGCATGAGGAGCAGGTTCAATCCCTGGGCTTGCTCAGTGGGTTAAGGATAGTCTTTAATTTACCCTTTATGTTCAGGTATTTTAAAAAACCAAAGCTAGCCTGGTAAAATCCTGTTTTATTTTTATTGCTTCTACTTTTTAATAGCAGCCAATCTTGGAGAACAGAGGTCACAGAGAACACAATGAGTCACTAGTCAAACTATGAGAATGCTAATATGAACAATTATCGTATACAAATTAGACCATAGTACTCCATTCCCTTGCTTGGGTATGGCTAATATGGTCTATCCTCTTGATCTTTGCAGTTCTTACTACAATAATGAACAATTTGGTTAATCTGTCTGTAAAAACTGATTTTGTTTGTCCTCCAATATTTTGTAATAATAAGAATTTCCCTTTAAAGCATAACTGGTTCTGCCTCATCAACTTCAGACTTTCATTTTAGAGTGAATCTTCTAATTATAAAACCATCCGGTGACAGTCTGGACAAAAATGGCATTCTGGTTAATACTCACCACAAAAGAATATGGATGTCTGAGTTTATACTAGTGCACATCCCCCACCTAAAAATGGGGGAACCTGTAGAAGTTAGTTATGATATTATTTCATCTAAAACATGTGATACAGTCTTACTATTTCAGAGGAAAATATAGGTGCTAACTATTCAGAGAGCGATAGAATATCTGTTAAAAAATGTCAGATAGTTTTATGCAATCTAATTTTCAGAAGCAAACAGATCTTGAAATGTTCTGATGATAGGCGACTCCAATTGGCATTTTCTCAAACATTCTGCTAAAAGAAAAGAGGGAAGTTTGATAACATCAAGATCAGCTTCCCTTTTGTAAAGTTTTCTTAAATCATAACTTCTTTTCTATAGGAACAAAAGCAGCATGACCCTATTTCAAAATGGGGACAAATAAATACTACATAGAGCTGAAAACAATTTCAATGAGTCCATTTCATATGGTTCTTCTGCTTGACGTCAGGAATGTCATGTGGATTTGTTTGGAATTATTGAAAAAGCAACAAGAAAAAAAACACAGTACTTCCCCCCCCCTTTTAGTCTACGAATGAATGGAAAGGTGATGTGTTAAAGTATAAGAAATATTCTTAACTGTACTCTAGTCGTAGGAGAAGCAAATTGTAGCTGACTTGTGCTTTATATCCCCTTTGTTTCAAAGAAGATTTTGAGGCAGCTATAAGATTTTAAAGCAAGGATGTAGTTACTGATGAGTCTCTATAGTACTTGAAAAACCATGAAAAGGAGATTTTCTTCTGTCCCTTTTTTATGTGTCTTTGCAGCTTTCAAACCTCAGTGATTTCGTAATGGTTCAATAGCAAAAACTGGCCTTCTGCTGTCAGGGGTAGATCACCAAACAGTATAGATCAGAGATGTCTGCAAAGTATTTGGCCCCTATGGAAGTTGTTCTTCCATCATCATTTATCATCATCATTTATTCCCTCCACCAAAGCTGTATGGTTCATGTGTCTCATAGATACTGGACACAGGTATGTAAGGGTCCAGAGAACCCAAAACACACAGGGGAGCAAATCTCTGTTTCAACATTGCACACATTTGTGTCGTAATGAATTAGGGAGCTAATCCCCTAGAACTTTAGTTGATGCACTTAAGGAGTGAATTTTTAGCAGTAAATATGAATAAGTAATCAATCTAATTATGATGGTGTTGGGTATGGAAATGCCATCCGAGAGCCTAGGAAATGGATTGTTAATGATGTATGACTGGGTTGGGAGAAAAAGAGGATCTAGAAATGACAAAAACAAAAATGCTTTTCCTAGATATAGTGGACTAAAGATGTCACAAATTCTTTAATTTAGGGGAGGATTGGAAAACAGCACCAGAACTGAACTACAAAAGGAATTTGTTTCCTACTGCACCACATACTGTTTGTGATTTTTATATATCCATTTGTCCTTAAATTATTGATTTAGTAAATTGTATACTGTTCTTTCTATTATTCTCTCTCTCTCTCTTTTTTTTTTTTTTAGGGTCACACCCATGGTATATGGATGTTCCCAGGCTAGGGGTCAAATTGGGCTATAGCTGGCAGCCTACATCACAGCCACAGCAACATGGGATCCTAGCTACGTCTGCAACCTACACCACAGCTCACAGCAGAGCAAGATCCGCGACCCACTGAGCAAAGCCAAGGATCGAACCCGCATCCTCTTGGATACTAGTCACATTCGTTTCTGCTGCGCCACAATGGGGAACTCCCATTCTATTATTCTTTTGCCACCATGTTATGGTCCAAATTTTTAAAACCGTTTCTACAGTTGTGAAAGAGAGCTATCTAAATCTAGTTGTGTTCTTCCGGACAGGCTATACAATGATAGCACAGTTAACAGTATCAGACCACTCAGCTCTTGAACTGTTAAAGATTTGCTTCTAGCTCATAAGAAATCTCTCGAGAGTATAGGTAGGTGCTTTCCAGAGCAGCTCCCAAGGATCCAGGGGTGCTCTTTTCTTATGGTTACACCATCTGGAAAATGGGGATTTCTAGCATCACAGGAAGGAAAAGTGCTCCTAAAAACCTTGGCAAGAAGTGACAAATTTCATTTCTCTTCAAGCCCATTGGTCAACACTAGTTATGTGGTCCCACCCTAACTACACAAGAGAGTGGCAAATGTAAGAGAGCCACATAATGGCTAATAGCACATTGTTCCTGCCATACCTGATTATGATTAATAAAATTTGTGCTAAGAATGTCTAGAGTGAGTTAAGTAATACCTCTCCCAGAACATTAATACTGTTAAAGAGAGTAATACCTCTCTTTCTCGAACATTAGTGAATATGAAATCATGGGGGGTTGATTGTTGGAAGAGCAGATTCCCAGGCCCACGTGTAAAGTTCAGTTTAATAAGTCTAAGGTAGAACTAGTGCCCTAATCAGGCTTGCTCTACAAAGGTCTACGTGTTGCATGGTGTGTTGAGGTGTAATGTAAAAAGTCTCTTTAGGGGACTGGAATGTAAATGAAATGAAACTAAAATTCAAAAATAAGTCACATGGCTCGACAGTCAGTGTCTTTTTGAGTCACCTCCTCTCTGTCACAAGGGAGTCCATTCTACCCTATAGTCCTGGGGAGTCGAACAAATAACCCACCAACCTCTTGTAAGTATGAATGTGGCACTGCCAAAATCTGTAGGTGAAGAATTATGTTAGAGTAAGACCTTTGTCCAGGCTTCTTACTTTCTTCTACTTCTGCCAATTGCTCTTGTACTGGACTTGGATAAAAAGTGTTAAAGGAAAACATGTTTGCTTCTCTTCCAAGCTCTAAAATAGGGTCTTTCCATTCTTTTCTTCTCAGATTGTTACTGAGGTTGTTATTCTTTGGAGAGAAAACTAAAAGAAAAAAAATTAGGTGATAATATGGGCAATTTTAAGTGTAGACATGCACGAAAACTTCTTGAAAATCAGGTTGTGGTATGCATTCTTATTTTAGATTTGCCCCTGTTAACATCTTCTCCATAAGCAGGTGCATACACTTCCCCAATCTGTCACTGCTGTTTATTTAGCCTGTGTGCTTCAAAACCTACTGACAGGATGATACCCAACCAGCTTGAAGCTTGACTTTCAGAAACCAGTGCCTTGAAGTTTTAATGAGACTTTCTTAAAGCGTAGACCAATGAGTTTGTTCAAACAGGAGCACATCTCTCAAAGATGCCGGAAGAGTATCACATTTGTATGTTAATTTTACTTCAACAAATAGGGAAAATGGTTATGAGTAATAGCTCTCAGCTTTCAGATAGTTCTTTTCATGTTCAAAGTGCTTGACAAACATTAATTAAATCACTGCCAGTCAAATTAGATAAATATGTTCTCTGTATGTGCATAACTCTACCTTCCATGCACAATCTTCTAAATCACATCACTGCAGATCAAACATTTTTTTGCCATCTGAACTTGGTTGGCTGACGCTGATTCCAAGGAACAGATAATTACTGGAAGGACTAATCATGAGGAGAGATTATGTAAGCTTTCTTTGTTTTTAAACAAAAACATGAATTTATCCTTGATAAAAGGTACAGGATGAACCACAGCATAAAACGTTTCTCTGTCTAGGCCAGAAGGTAACAGTGATAAAGCAAATTCTCTTGCATTATAGTGTGAATAGCTGAACCCTAATTTAAAGAGATCATTTCATCATCAGAGAGTACATTTTATTCTTCCTGGGCTACTGATATTTTTGGCCTCTTTAGCACCCAAAACAAGAAGGCTCTTCAGACTAAATATGGTGTTGATTTCAGCCATATGGCAATTGTTCATTAATGCTAGGAATCCTTGGTCACTAGTGACTTGAGATGCTTTCAGGCCAGCAAATTAAACATAGTAAATTTTGTGATTATTTTTAGAATAACTCACACTTATTTTTTCCTTCATTGAATTTAATGAAGCTTTCCAGACCATCCCAAGAGATTCACTGCTCCCACTGGACCTCCAAACAAAGTATATTCCAAATAAAAAAGAGTGCTAATAGCATTCCATCCTTCAATAACACCTAACAAATTAACACACTCTACGTATCGATATCAGACAATTGAGACAAGGCATGCACATGCATGTGTAGACAAAACTTAGCCAGAGTCAGGCTTGGTCTCCTCAGTTGCTAAAGCTGCAGAGCTACGAAAGAAGGGAGCTTGACTTTGTCCTTCCACTATGTCTGCCAAACTAGTCTAGTATGTTTCCAGGGAAGAAGGGTACTCATTGTCTTACACCTTGCTGAACAAAAGAACACCTAGTTCAACCAAACTGTCTTTTTGCAAAGACTTTGTTGAAGTATCTGTGGGTATCATGTGGATCTCATAGAATGGCATTTGTTTCTCTTTTGCGAAAATGCTAACCTGTATTCCTTTAAACCTAAAACATGAGATATTCCTGTTCCTTGCTAATGAAAACCTGGAGTTCAGTGAAGTTATGTGATGTGTTCAGGGTTATAGCCACAGCCCGCACGGTTTAGATCACGGTGTCAGTAACGGAACCACAACCAATGTGGTATTACCTTAGTGTTTCTACTGCTAGACTCATACCATATCCCAGAGTGAAATTTTTTTTTTTTTTTTTTGCTTTTTTAGGGCCGCACTCGCAGCATATGGAGGTTCCCAGGCTAGGGGTTGAATTGGAGCTGTAGCTGCCAGCCTACACCACAGCCACAGCAACACCAGATCCTAGCTGCATCTGCGACTTGCACCACAGCTCACGGCAACGCAGGATCCTTAACCCACTGAGCAAGGCCAGGGATCGAACACACAACCTCATGGTTCCTAGTTGGATTCGTTAACCGTTGCGCCACGATGGAAACTCCCAGAGTGAAAAAATTTTTAAATCATTTTATTTAAACTAAAACAAATACAAAAATAATTCACCTATTTCTCCTCCACCCCAACCTCCAGCTCTGGAAACCACCGATCTGCTCTCTGTATCTATTAAGCTT
The DNA here is from genome assembly GCA_004024745.2 of Catagonus wagneri. Classification (NCBI taxonomy): domain Eukaryota; kingdom Metazoa; phylum Chordata; class Mammalia; order Artiodactyla; family Tayassuidae; genus Catagonus; species Catagonus wagneri. The sequence goes on from PVHT020000521.1 coordinate 7,876,304, forward strand.
ATTTACGTGTGCACGCATGTGTGCGCGTATGTGTATACACCTATCTATACATATTTCTTTGGATAAATACCCAGAAGTGGAAATTGCTGGATCACATAATACTTCTTTTTAAAATTTTTGAGGAACCTCCATACTGTTTGCCATGGTGGCTGGGCCAATTTACATTCCCACCAACACTGGTCAAGGGTCCCTTTCCTCCACATCTGCACCAGCACTTATTTCTAGTCTTTTTGATAATAGACATTCTGTCAGGGGTGAGGTCATCTCTCATTACAGTTTTGACTTGCACTTCTCTGATGGTTGGTTCTGTAGAGCATCTTTTTTTTTTCTTTTTCTTTTTTAGGGGCACGCCCAGGACATATGGAAGTTCCCAGGCTAGGGGTCAAATAGAAGCTGCAGCTGCCTGCCTACGTCACAGTCACAGCAATGCCAGATCTGAGCCGAAACTCACGGCAACGCCAGGTTCTTAATGCACTGAGTGTGGCCAGGGATCAAACCTGAGTCCTCATGGATACTAGTCAGGTTCGTTACCACTGAGTCACAACAGGGACTCCATGTGTAGAGCATCTTTTCAGGTACCTGTTGGCCATCTGCATGTCTTCTTCAGAAAAATGTTTATTCAGACCTCCTGCCCATCTTTTAAGTCAAATTACTTTTTTGCTTCTGAGTTGTTTGAGTTGTATGAGAAAATATTAACAAATACTTTCTTCCAGTTGGTAGGTTGTCTTTTCATTCTGCTGATGATTTCCTTTGCTGTGCAGAAGTTCTTTAGTTCGATACAGTTTCTCTTGTTTAATTTTGCTTTTGTTGCATTCAGTTTTGATGTCAAATTCAGGAAATCATCACCAAGACCTATGTCAAGGAGCTTATTGTCTTCTCTGACGGGATTTCATGGTTTCAGGTCTTACATTCAAGTCTTTAATCCATTTGAGTTAATTTCTGTTCATGGTGCAAAATGATGGTCCAGTTTCATTCTTTTGCTTGTGGCTGTCCAGTTTTCCTAACACTATTTGTTGAGGAGACTGTCCTTTCCCCACTGTATATTCTTGGCTTCTTTGTCATAAATTAACTGATCATATATGTGTGGGTTTATTTCTGAGCTCTCTCCTCTGTTTCATTGATCTATGTGTTTATTTTTATGCCAATACAGAACTCACGATAGTTTTGTAATTTGGTTTGAAATCAGGGAGCAATGATGCTTCCAGCTTTGTTCTTACTTCTCAAGATTATTTTTGGCTATCCAGGGTCTTTTATGGTCTATACAAATTTTAAGACTGTTTGTTTTGCTTCTGTGAAAAATGCCACTGGAATTTTGAGTGAACTTTCTTATTATGTTTTGAGCAGCGAGTCATACGTGTGACTGATTTTTGGCTCCAAAAAACATATGAGATATGTCTCTATGGTATAGATTTGTTCTTCCTTTCAGTATGGAGACAAAAAAATTAGACCTGACTGGGAATGTTTAAATGGATTTAATTTTTAATACTATCCCAAATGTAAGTGGTCTTAAAAGGTAAATAAAATGCACACGTACTTTGTACATTTTGAGTGGTACTGATTCTTACAGTCAAAACTCTCTACCTCAATTTCCTCACTTCTCACCACCCCACCCTATGGGAACTCTTCTCTTAGAGGTTGCACATGACATTTTTCTTGTTAGCTCTTACTTTATGCTTATTCACCTTGACCTTTTTGCTGCATTTGACACTGGGGAGTCTCCCCACCCAACACCGCCTACCACCCCTCACAAATACCCATTACTTGATCTCCTTGACATTTTTGTCTTCCTTGATAACCTTGCCACCAGCCTCATCTACCTCACATCACCTCCTGCCCGGATTATCACACAGGCTTCCATCTGGTCTTACAGATTCTAATCTTCCCTCTTCTAATCCAGAATGCCAGAGTGACTAATCTTCCAAATATCTGTACTTTAACCTGACCTCAAGAATCCCTTCTTACCTACAAGGCCTTGCTTACTCTTCCTGTTTCATTGCCCTCACTTCTCTCCTGGGTTTTTGTACTCCAGAAACACTAGCCCCTTTTAAATCTCAAAGACATTAAGCTTGATCTCTTCTTGAGGCACTGCAATAACTAACTCTCTGCCTGACCTGCGCAATCCCAGACCATCCCAGGACTGTTTTTTTCATTCAAGCTGTTGTTTAAATGTGCCTCAGAAGCAGCTTACCTACTTTCCAGATATTCATTTTGACATACATTTTATTTTCTTTGGAACAGCTATTACTATTTTATAGCTGTGCATTTATTTGTTCCCCTCTGTCTCTCCTAAATGGAATGTAAGCCCCATGAGAGCAGGAACTTATTATTTTACTGCTTTACCTCCAGAACCTAGAACATGCTTAAAGGTTAATGAAAATTCGTTGCATGATGAACAGTATCGATCATAGAATTTCCAATTCATTCAACTCTGTTTCCCACTATTTCTATATAAGTACACTTTACAGTCAGCCTGGGTTTTTCTCACTGTCCATGGAATATACTCTGTATTGTGTGAAGTGTGTTGACATTTTATCTCTAATCAGATTATAAGCTTATGAAAAAACTGAGGCCCTTTTTATACTTTTCCAACTCCCCAGGCCTAGCAGAGTGCTGAACAACATTTGGTATGCATTTAACAAACATATATTGATTTATTTCCAACTGTAACATTATACACTGCACTACTGATCACTTTTACAACAGTGGGGCTGAAACGGAAATAAAAATAGGTTGACCATAAAACACCAGCAATGGGCCTGTGACATAGTGAGAAGTTTTTTTTAAATCTAATTTGATTTGAGTAGCAGACTAAAGTTTTCTGGAATGAGGATGTGTATCTTGGGAGAATTTTTTGTTTCCTTGTCTAGCAGTTAAGACCCTCTACCATTTGAGGGCTGATCATCTTCAAACTCTAAGGTGCTAAGGTCTATGCAGGCTGTTACTGACTCTTGCCACAAACCTAAAGTCAACTTGGACTTTTTACTGATCTCTGATTCCCTATACATATCCACGAACCCAAGTCTTTTCCTTAGTGGCATTTATGTCTATGAGTTCTTATTTGTTTGTTTATTTATTTAATTGTCCTTGGCACGTGGAAGTTCCCAAGCCAGGGACTGAACCCATATCACAGCAGTGACTGGAGCCACTGCAGTGACAATGCCTGATCCTTAACACTCTGTGCCAGAAGGGAACTCTTTTTTTTTAACTGTTTCTTTTTAACATCCTACTTGCTACTTCAGAAGCTGACAATGTTATAGCTGACAAGGTTATAGTTTCCTGTCTCATTCCCCCTACTCCACCAAATCGCCAAATACAGAATGATTTTCCACTAGATCAAATCTAGATTTCTCAGGTTCATATTCAGGTTCTCTTATCGATGATTCTCCCTATCATTTAAGTTTTGTTCTCTATTGTTTCTAACATGAACCTTCTGTTTTTTGTTTTGTTCTTTTAGGGCCATGCACACAGCATATATGTAGGTTCCTGGCTAGGGATCCAGTCGTAAATTACAGCTGCCTGCCACAGCCACAGCCATGGTGGATCCAAGCTGTGTCTGCGACCTACACCACAGCTCATGACAATGCTGGATTCTTAACCCACTGAGGGAGGCCAGGGATCAAACCCGCATCCTCATGGATACTAGTTGGGTTCGTACTACCTGTTGAGCCATGATGGGAACTCCCTGAACCTTCTGTTTTAATTCATATCCTAACTTTTCCCCAGTGCCTTTTTCAAGCAACTTCCTTCACCTTTTCCCTATAAACCAATCCATAGTCTACTTTTCCTTTGTTGTCCTTTAAGAAGGTTTCAGTTCTCAAACTGTAAAATGAAAAGATTAGACTCCAAATAATATTAAAGACTAGATAAGTTAATTATAAAATTGTATAACTCTATTTCCAAAGCAGTGAAACGGTAGCCATAGCCTTCGGAATTCTTATATTTGTTCTGTGTGATAGGATTTACTAGTTTCATGTGTTGTTAGGAACCATCACTTTCAGCTTTTAGCATTTATACTTTTGTTTCCCAATTTGTGTTAAAGTGGATGGACAGATGGTTTATTAGGCTTTCAAATGCTAGTAATGCTGTTGTTCAATTCAACAATGGTTTTAAACTTTGAAGGTCTACATAGCACCTGGATTTTGTTTAGAATGGAAGACGGTTTTAACTCTTCAATTTAAGGATAATAGCATTTACTCACATAACTTACAGCAACCCGTGGGTATAACTCTAAAGGCCTAATCAGTTTCCCTTATTTTGGTATGTCTCAACTCATTTCCACATCACAGCCCAACTCTTCCAAGATGCAATTTTAAAAATGAAGTTACCAGACTTCTAGTTATATTTGTATGTTTTGCCTTCTTCTGACTCATTTAACCCACAAGCTCCTTCCAAATATACAATCCTTTGATTTGGAATCACAGAAATTTAAATGCGGAAGAAACAAATTCCTCTTTTTACAGGTAAGAAAACGAAAGAGCTATAAGATGCTGGTGCTCTTTCTACTAAATTAAGAATTTTGTAAATAAAAAAGCTTCCGTGAGGTTAGATTGCAGGGAAAAAACAGACAAAATTTGTGAACTGTAAGCTCCAAGAGAAATTGTGCCAGGTATTATATTAACGCATAAAGTGCGGTAACTGGAACGATGCAAGTCAAGGACGGTCACTAGTACTATCGCTCTGCTTTGTGATTTTTAAACTACTTTAGTCACTCTCTTCACGTAAGTGGGACGGGGAGCATGCAATAGCTGAACACCCAAATTGCATCTGAAATATTTGGATTAGTGAGAACAGAAAGGACGCTCAAAATGTAGGTAAAGGAAGGAGCGAGCCTGTCCGGAGGGCTCAGAGGGGACCAGAGAGAGGGAAACAGGACGCGATGACTAAGCAGGAGCCTAAGAGGTGGGAGCTGCACAGCAGGTAGAGTGGCAGGGACGAAGCCTGGGACAAACGGGGACACTGAGGCTCCTACAGGCCAGGGAGAGGAACGGGGACGGCGGTGGGGGCAGGGGAGAGAAGTGATCGCCAGTAAACTGCAGGAGGAAGCCGAGGCTGACCTAGAACAGCGAAGACCTTCCAGATGCAAACAGAAGGCACCAATATGAGTTTACAACCAGACTATGGGTTTGAGGAACGAGCACAAAAAGCTTAAGAGGCAGACGAGGGTGCTGATGAAGGATGGGAAAGGGTGCGAGCGGAGGTGAGAAGTGAAGCGAGGCCCGCAAGCAGTGACCAGGTGTGGAGAACGCGAGAAAGGAGGTGGAGAGTATTCTCGGGGCGGAAGCAGTCTCAGGGACCTGCACCATCCTGGCCGCGCAGGGGGCGGAGTCTTGAGCGCGTGGGCGGACCGAGGGGGTGTGGCTTGCGCCTGACGCGCCCCGCGGCCTCTGCAGCCGGGGGCCGGGCGGGGCGGCGGCAGCGGCGGCAGCGGCGGCCGCGGGGGAGGGGCACGGCGTCAGCGCGTCGCCGGCTGGGCCGCGCCGGTGGCCAGGAGGGAGAGACTAGGAGGAGGAGGAGGAGGTGAGTAGGCTTCGGGCTGGGGAGCTGCGCGGGCCAGCGGGGAGGCGGGGAGCGCCGCCCCTCCCCTCCCCTCCTCGGCGCCCGCCTCGCGGGGCCGCGCGGCTCGGAGTTCCCAGAGGGGTTGCGGCGGCGGCGGCTGCATGGGGACCGGGGGGGCGGAGCTGAGGGCCGCGCGGGTGGCGCGCTTCCCCGACGCAGGCGCTGCGCTCGCAGAGCCGTTGTCCGACCCGCGCCTTCATCCGGGCACCCGGTCTGCTGGGGCTCAGTCCTCCTGCACGCTGGCCATTTTCTGACTAGATTTTCTTCGGTTCTGCGCGTCGTGCGGGCTGGCTTCACCCCAGCCCGGCGCGTTGCCGCGGTTTAGTCGCGCGGTCGTCTAGGGTGGCTGGGTGGGGGCGCGTCGCCTTCTCGCAGGGAGAGGGGCTGGGTTCCCGGAGTTGGCTGGAGGAGCCGAGGGACCTCTTCGCGGGCCACGGGACTGACGGACCGGTAGTCCCTCGGGCTGGGCGTCGTCGTCAGGCCTTCTTGAAGGACGCTTTGCGCTCGTCCCCATTGTCGCCCGCACTTTCCTGACCTCACCAGCCCCTCACTCTGTCAGCGGAGACTAACGACCTTACTCTGCGCACCCGTCCCCCCACTCCCCGCGTCGTACTTATTTCGATCGGGATCCAGACAGTCTGTTCGGGTGGAAAGTTTTTCTGAATATGTCCTGTAAATCCAGCCATGTACCCAACCGCGAAGTTGCAGTACTGCATTGATTTAACTGTAGTCTCGCCGGAGGTCCCCCCCGCCCATCTCTTCTCCCTGGCAGAGACAACTTTTAGAGTCTTCTGAGAACTGTACGGCTTTAGATTATCTTTGAGATAGTTCTTAAGGTAGCGCCTGGGGGCTGTGACGAGAGGTTCAAAGAGAAGGCTTTAACACTTCTTCCACCTGTGTCACGGTTCGAAATGGAAAACGTGCGTTGACGGTGATTTTCCACACGAGGTGGGTTGCAGAAAGCAGCCCCCGTGTGCCGTGGCTCGCTTTCAGGGCGCTATCCCTGAAGCTGACTTTAAAGCCCAGCAGAATGGTCAGGTAAAGGAGCTGCTGAAAAAAAATGCAGTATAATTCAATAAAACCATTTTATTGGATTCTATTAACCTGTTTAACCTTAAGCTAAAGCATGGCAGGAGTTTTCGCGTAGGAACCCACATACCAAGTGCAATATTGAATTTTAATTAGTGCTTTCCAGGTTTGCTGTGGAATAGAGTCTCCTCAGCTCCCACTGCCTTTCATTGTCTATTTTCCTTAGGCTCTTGTATTTAAAGAAACAGTTTTAGTATTGAGAGTGGGAGGAATACCCTTTGAATCATGAACTTTCTCTGACGAACTTGAAAACTGGATAAGGACCATGATAATGAGATAAGGTAGAAAACTGAATTTTATAACATTATCAATTTGAGAAGTTAAGGCATCTTTACCCCTGCTTTGAAACTGTGTTGACGTTTTAATCTTCGGACTGCAGAAGTACAGAATTTTCTATTTGTATGGAACTTCAGCGCTTTAATTCAGCCCCATTATTTTGCAGAGAGAAATTAATCCAAGTTTCTTGAAGAGATTTAACATGAACTGAATAGAACTAGCACACCTAACTAAACAGTTGGGTTGATAATTCAGATCTCTCCAATGGATATTTTTGTACCAATTTTTTTTTTGATTTAGATATCTTTAAAAAAAAGCAAAGTAATTAGTAACGTTAATATTTTCTCCAATATTTTGAGTACATTCCTTAGTTTGTGATTTGGACTCATTAGATACAGTTGATACAAATTATATTTAGGGAATGTTTACATACTATCAATTGAGACAGTACCTTACAGTTTGTATTTAGTGACTATTTTCACTTCAGGAACGTTTATTCATATTCTTGATTCAGATAGTCCATGTCAATGCAGGAGATTCCCATTTCAAGAGTCTTAGAGTTATGGTGTGTACACACCTTGATACTAACTAGGAAGAGAGGTCCTGTACACAGGTAATCATTGAATTCTGGCATCCTCAGCATCTCTATTCGTAGTGGTCCTTAAATGCAGAACTTCTGAAGTCCTTGCTGGGTTGGGGTGAATTCTTTGCATCTCTCACCCCAGTGTTTACTGTAGGTATTTAGTAGATACTTTTTCACTTGTGTGCCTTTTCCTCGGTGTGTGTGTGTGTGTGTGGGGGGGTTCGTGTAAGACAACTGCTTCTTTTTCCTTTCTTTCTTTCTTTTTTTTTTTAAATTAAAATACAGTTGATTTACAATGTTGTGCCAATTCCTGCCGTGCAGCAGTTTTATATATATGCCTGTGCGTGTGAATATTCTTTTTCATCATGGTCTATCCCAGAAAATTGGATATCGTTCTCTGTGCTATACAGTAGGACCTTGTTGTTTATGCATTCTAAATGTAATAGTTTGCATCTGCTAATCCTAAACTCCCAGTCTAGGATGGACTGTTTCTTATTCATTTATGTATGCCTCATATCTAGTGGATGCTCTGTAAATGCTTGTGGTCCTATTGGGCTTAATCAAATTAAATAAGGTAGCGGAGTGCCTGGAAGTCATGAGTCATGATATTATAAACTTGAAATAACTCATTTCCATTTTGTGTTGAATCAGATACTCAGGCTGAATTCCAGTATTGAAAGAGGTAGCAGGTATCAAATATTTTAGAAAAATTGAAGAAGAGCTTAACATTGGGAATTTTGTTCTTTCAGTTACTGTGAAATTGGGAAAGGACGTCATTATTTAAATGTTTTGGTGGGACACCTCAGTTGAGCTAAAATAATAGGAATTTTCTACTGGAGCCAAGTTTGTCAACCATGAATCGAATGACCTTAATTGTTACTATAGGCCACATTTTAAGACCTAGTTTCACTTTATAAAGATTTATTTTTCAGTATGTAGACCTCTGGAAGCAACACGGTTTTTGGAGTTTAGACTACCTTGGTAAACTGTCCTGAAATGATATTTTAAAGTTTTTGGCTTATATGTTGTGCTCTATGGTGGTGATAACTGAAAACAAAACCCAAACTAAAAAACATCAAAACAAACCCCACTGTATTTTCTTTTACTCTTAGGGCTTATCTTCTCTTTAATAGCTTATTATAGTGTGTTTTGTTTATTAAAAAAAAAATACTGGGGAAAGTTTCAACCATTTCTTTTGGAAAGTACCAGCACTCCACCCTTTAAATAGGCTTGGCAAATAACATTTGGGCAAGTAGAGGGCCGTTTCCATAGTGTGATTCCTGTTTGAGAATGTTGAGTTATGTAAATAATGGTCTTTACAGGGATAACATCTTTGGATAACATGCAAAGATTTTTTTTTTTTTTTTTCTAATGATGCTATTACTGAAAACAGTTGTATAGTGGAGTAGGAAGGTGCTTAATTTATAGGGAGCAAATAAATTTCCTATCTATCATTGCTGGTCTTTCAGCTTCAGGCTACCTGGTCCACCCTTTCTCTGTTCTGTCTCTTCCATCTGATATATATATATATATATATATATATATATATATATATATATATTTGTCTTTTTAGGGGCCACACCTGTGGCATAGGGAAGTTCCCAGGCTAGGGGTTGAATTGGAGCTGCAGCTGCTGGCCTACACCACAACCACAGCAATGCCAGATCTGAGCCGCATCTGCGACCTATACCAGAGCTTACGGCAATGCCAGATCCTTAACCCACTGAGCAAGGCCAGGGAACCCGAATCCTCATGGATACTAGTCACATACTAGTCAGATTCTTTTCCTGTGAGCCATGATGGGAACTGCTCCACCCAGTTCTTGAACTGATTTTTAAGATCCAAGTACCTTAAGATCCCCATCCCCTTTAGGAGGTGGGATCTGAAATTATTCTGAGGCCTTGAGCATCCATTGCTCACAGAGGCATGGTGTCATACTCAGTTTGAGATTCTCATTTTTAAAAATGCTTTTATTCATCAGGAGTTTTGAGGTATACAGAATAGACATCTTAGGAAAGTTTGTGTGAAGCAACTAGAATACGCTGATGGAATTAAGTTTTAAAATCCAATTGGTAGGAGTTGGTAAGAATATCTAATTCCTTTCTCCCATACTTGAAGGTCACACTTAAGTCATTTAAACTTAAGATTACAATTTTTTTGAGTATTTATTTTAAAAAGTAAAAAAAGAAAAAAAATTCCAGTCTTTCCTTAGCGTTAAATAATCCGTAGAGCTGGTATATTTTTGTGTTATTCCCTTTTGTATTCCAGATCTCATGTGGACCTGGAACCTTGTCTTAAGCCTTTTAGGAACTGTCCTGCTTGGCCATTCTCTATGTCCTTGCCATCCCCTCTCCCCTCAGGAAGCTAGGACCTGGTCTTGTCCATGATGGATGGATAGGGTCCTACTTTTACTGGGGCAGAACTTGCAGAGTCAGGATACTTTGATACTGCCTCTTGGACTCACACTCATTGGATAGAGTTTTTAGATACTGAGACAGGCCAGCTGAGAAGTGGGCTCTTTGGCTGTTATAATAATACCTTTTTTGAGGGTCAGCTTTTCATCTGCATCTGAGTTTAGGACGTCCCTGCTCTTTGGTGAGTTACTTCCTGGGTGATTTTTATTCAGTTTCAGTGATAGCTAATTATTTTCAAGTGTTTGATTTTCTGCCCATGTCTTCTTTCATTTTTGAGCTTTCTTTTGACACAGTATTTGCTATACTTTCCCATAGTACATTTGTTCATGATCTGTGTTTCCTTCCATACTATGTGTATCCTGAGCATGGGACCCAGTTTGTGCTGTTCCGACAGTGTCCTCAGCACTTAGTACAGTATCAGTCACAGAGCAGGTGATAAATAAATATTGATTAAATATAAATTCATCCTAATAATAAGTCTGTTATCAGTATGAGGAAACAAGTGTTTATATAGAAATTTAGAATTTATACTAGAATTTAAAATCTAGAATTTAGAATTTATACTATAAGTTCAGACTTTTCATTGCCATAATTAGTACTGGAGAGTCTATGGGTTTTAAGTTATAAGCATGTCCATATACAAAATAGCATCATTAGTCATCTAACGGGGCATTTATTTAAGAAGAAAAGGTATATAATTTTTACCATGTATTGTTGGGTGTTGCACATTTCTATTTTTCTTGAGTTTGATTAATATGTTTATATTATTTTTATATTTCTTACAAAAGGAAGTTTTATGGCACTATAAAGAAGTGAATTTAATGGCCCTACTTTTGTTCATTAGTAATTTTATACTAAAGAGTAAATTCTCATTAAAAGGCCCTTAAATGCCTGCTCATAAAAAAGAGAGATCTCTTTGATTTTGTTCTCCATACAATCCCAGTTATTGTATTGAGGCAAGTCATCAAACTCTTTAGTAGTCTAAACCTTTAATTTGGTTTCAGAACAGTAGTCATGTACTGAATACCCAAATTACCATGTCTTTAACAAGTAATGCAAACACTATATAAAAAAGGTAATGACCATAACTTTTCTTGTAGAATTTCTTGTGCTAATTTTTAAAAGAGGACATTTGAACTAAATTTCCCGTGAAGGCCAAAATCTCATACTTTTAATGATAGTGGAATATATGGGTATGTGTAGAGAGGAGGGGGTGGTAATTTTTGTAGTGGTATTTTTAAGTGGACAGTTTACTAATTATGTTGAGGTAAACACTTTACAACTTTAAGAGAAAAACTTCAATTATGTGAATGAAATGAGGTACATAAAATTAATTCAGATAAGTGAGGGAATCCTTAGTATAAAATGATGCATGTCAAGGGACATGACCTCAATCTTGAATTTTTTTTTTTTTCTTTCTATATGTGTGTCAGCTTCTCTTACTCTACTAGGTTCTGATTCTTTTTGGCCTTGCTAGGAATCATTGATAGAAGGGGTAAAGTTTGGGCTGTAGTTTTTTTTTTTTTTTTTTTTTTCCCTTGCCACAGAGGGAATCCAGAATGTGGTATTCTGTGACAAGTATAATTGCTCATCTCTCTCTTGTACTGCCTGCCCTTTTAGGTGGTACACCACAGCCTTCCATTTGGTCACCTTCCTGTAAAACGTCAAATGTGTGTGGGGACTCCTTGAAAATATGATTAGTTTGAAATTAAAGCCACACTTCCTTGTCCAATCTCAAGATGTTTATACTTTCTACAAATTGTTACAGCAAGTTGTAAGGGTGAATTGAGCTGGATAGACCTTGATTCTTTTTCTGTCTTCCTTGAGGTTTAATATTTTGCAGTGTAAGCCCTTGAAATAGAAACAAACATTGGGGAATAACCTCTGAACTTTACAGATCTTAACTTGAAATGAGAGTTTTTCTGATTGATTAGAGTTTGTAGTGTTTTAGGGAAATGAATTCTGCTGCCATTTACTAAGGTTTGCAGCATTCTTAAGCTCCTGGCATCTCAAAATTATTGCATATAGGTAGCCTGTGTAGCAGTGGTGATGTTTTCCTCTAGGCTTATGTTTTGTTTTGTTTTAAACAGAGGCAAGCTTGTCATAGCTGCAGAGATGTGCTGACACCTCTGTATATGAATTTTACTTCTCTCTTCAACATTACCTATAGATACTTTACCTCCTCAAAACATGGCTCTTTATTTTCAGCATGCATCAACTTCCTTTTCACTTCCTGGTCTTTGAGATACAGGGTGATTCATATCTTGATTGCCTTGAGTAGAGTGGATGTGATATCAGCAAGCTCTGTATTCAGACCCTGTGAACAATTCCTAGGCTATTGCCTGAGGCCTTCTTGAATATATGCAGGTGGTATGATTGAAGAGGTTAGGGTTTAAGGTCAGTCCAGACTGATTTGGACTGTACCATTTATTAACGGCTTGTTTTGGGGGAAATTGGTTACTTCTCTGGGTTTCAGTTTCCTCATCTGTAATATAGGGATAATATCAGCTGAGTATATTGAGTGTTTTTTTTTTTTTGAGAGTAGCTTTAGTTGCATTGATTTGTTGTCATATGCAGATAAGTGTTTAATAGCGTGAATTAATGAACTTTATCTAGATCATATACTGTTTTGAAAGGAAATAGGTTTTGTTCCATCTGATGAGAGAGTCAAATTAGTAAAAATCATTCCAAATAGAGGTCTTGCTCAGTTTGCTTAATACTATGGAAGACTTTTGTAACCCTCTGTCTATTCATATACGAAGGATAAATGATGCTTGTGATAGGTAGAATGTGAGTGTACTAGTTGAAGTAAGACAGACTTGGATTTGTGTATAAATTAGCTAACATTTGGGTAACCTTGGGCGGGATACTTTTTTGATTCAAAGTTTTCATATGTAGAATCGGTAATAAAACTATAAAGAATTATAAAGGGAAAAAAGGATAATAAAAAGGTGTTAAGGCTTAAGAGATAAGGTATGCAAAATAATTAGTAAAGCCTGAATTCATAAATACTAATAATTATTATTGAGATCTTGGAAAAAAGTGGCTTTTATAATTCCTGCACCTCAGGCATCCTCATCTTTAGCATGAATATATCAAAGACTTAATAGAGTTATTATGAGGATTAAATGAGATAATACATAAAAGCTCTCAATATTAATTGCTACTGTTGTTTATATTATTAGCAGTTCAGTTTCAGAACAAATTGGACTGATTTTGAGTTAAGTGAAAGAATTCATACAGATATTTAATGTATTTCTTGTGTTGGGGAATGTTTACAGTGGATTTGGGATGGCAAGGTATCCTTCATAGCTTTCAGTGTTTCCTTAAGATAGCAATAGTTCCCAGGTTATGGTATACAGGCTTGTGGGGATCAGTGAGACTATTTCAGGGGGTCCATGAGGTTAAAAAGTTAGTAATACTAACTTTCTGCCTTTTCTACTGTTTTTACATTTGCCTTGCTGATATTAAAGCAATGGTGGTTAAAACTGTGGGCATCTTAGTAGTTATTAAATGGCAGTGGCACCAGACTGTACGAGTAATCATTGTCTTCTTCACTGCCATGCATTCACAGTTAAAAAAAAAAAAAGAGAGAGAAAGGAAACAGCCAATTATAAGAATGTCATTGATGAGGCAGTAAAAATTATTAGTTTTATTAAATCTTGATCTTCTGCTGCATATCCAGAGTTTGTTGTTTGTCTCAAGGAAAACCCTTATGTGATTTTATGAGTTGTGAGCTGAACTAACCATATTTTGCATGAAACATCATTTTTACTTGAAAGGATGACTACCAGACAAACTATGATTATTTAGACTTAGATATTTGGCAGTCATTTTCTTGAAAGTGAACAAAGTGAGACTGTCATTTCAGGGAAAACAACTGACAATATTTGTTGCTGATGATAAAATTTGAGCTTTCAAGTGAAAATTAAAATTTTTGGAAAACTTGTATCAACTGCTGTGCTCTTGTCAGCTTCCCAGTACTTAAATATTTATCTGATGGGATGAGTGGTGATATGAATGAATGTGAGTTTTTGCTATGGTATTAATTATGTTAAGGTTTAGAATATTTATATAACTCAATGAACCAATATTTTCTAAGTGATCAATGTTACAAAACTGTGGTAAAAAACCCTTATAAAAAGCAAGTAACAGAATACCAAAAGCTTCTGTGATATTGGGTTTCCTATCACAACTAACCTGTGAACTCCTTCTTGTCAAGTTTTGGTGTAATAACAAAGAAGAACATTCATAGTTATCTGAATATGCTGTTAATATTAATGTCTACTTCCTTTTTTCTCACTACATATTTGGGGCTATTTTTTAAAAATATAGTTCAGTCAAAACAATATATCACAGCAGACTGTGTATAGAAGCAGATATGAGAATCCAGCTGTCTTCTGTTAAGTTAGACGTGAAAGAAATTTGCAAAAGTCATAAACAGTATCATTTTTGTCACTGAGCTTTTTTGTATAAGAAATAATATTTCATAAGATATATTATTTGCCATATTAAATGTCATGAAAATTTAAAGCGAATCAATACTTAAAATTTTCCCATTAATTCCTAATATGGTTAATATTGATAATTGTAACTCATATTGACAAAAACTCTTGAGAGTCCTTAATTTTCAAGAACACAAAGGAGTCCTGATACTAGGAAGTTTAAGAACTGTTTCTTTAAGAGAAGGAGACTAGATTCATCAAATGAATAAAGTTCTAAAGTTTTAATCTTTTGAGTATTTCTTTGGAATAGGGACTACATATCTCTAGTTTCTTTACCTGCTTGTAAGGATATGTCACTGGAGTTCGGTGTCATTTCCCATGTGGGCAGAAGGTTCTTGTGTGTGTTTTTAAAGATTTTCATTATTATTTAAGATTAATGCTACCTACTTACATGGTTGCCTTGCAGAATTGAGATCATGGTTAATGGTCCTTCCAGTCAGTGTATTCATTGTTGATACCACTCTTTTGGTTGTGAGCTATTGATGCAGTTTTAAGATCTGTTCACCATAGAAAGCTGCTTCAGGGTTGTAGTCAAGTTCACTTTGCTGAAAATAAACTGCCATTTTCTCTGAAGTCTTTATACTAGTCTAATCTGTCTGCTGTTTAAAGTCTTCCTGACATTTCATAACTGTTTTCTAGACAATCCACAATTTATGAATGAGTTTGTGAATTAGTTATTTGCAACAATATAATATGAATTACAGATAGGTTCTATAGTGTCAATAATACTATAGGCATAGCCTTGTTATGGATTATTAACATCTTTCTGTGGGGAATTATATTCTGAGTTATACTCGTAGAAGTCATCCAGATATATTACCCCATTGCAGTCCAACAGTGGCAAGAAACCCCCTTTTCCAGCTTACAATAGAAATGAATGTTAAAGCTTGACTAGAATCAAGAGAGACATTGTAAAGCAATGCTCTGGAGATGCAGGTATCCTAGGCACCTAGGATAACCTGAGTGGATAGAAAGGGCAACACTCTCAGATGAAGCAGGTGTAGAAACTTCTGGCTAACCAGTAATGGTGGAGGGAAAAAGGAAAGGGATGTTTTGGATGCTGCTTGGGGGTTATATATTCCCTTTTGCAGCAGTTGCTAAAAAATAAGAGGTGGTTAGTCCAAGGTTGGAAAATCCATCTAGAGTTTTGTTGTGCTCCTATGTTTGGTTATTGTGTGAACTGAGCTCAAGAAATAGAATGACAAGGCAACTGGAAAGGTTGGACTGACAGATTTATAGGCCAGCAATTTGAATGTAAAAGGAAATTGATGAGCCTCAGGGGTATTTATGATCAGAAAGAGTAGTAGAAGCCAGAAGAGTGGTGGAACATGCAAGCAGTTGACAAGGGCCCCAAACAGATTCATGTTGTAGAGTGACTGTTAGGGCAGGGATAGAACTGATAAAATCAGCTGGCACAGTTCAGTCAAGGAGTGCTGTGACTCATCCTGATGCTCTAGAGTGTCTAGTAGGAAACATGGACTTTCAAGAGTGGTATCCCACAGGAAGCCTGTTATGGAGAATGGTGGATATAAAGCAGAAATCCAGAACTAGGAGAACTTGGGAACTCAGACAAGACCAACTTTGGAGAACTAGAACTTAACCTGAGGTTGACCTTGTCTTCTTCCTGCTGAAGAGCATTATTGACCCTTTGGATTGAGGCAAGGCTGAGCTAAAGTGGAAAGCAAACTGACTATATAGCTACCTGTCTATACTGGAGTGACGCACTTTCCCAAGAAATATTTGTTAAACCAACAGACGGGAGTATGGCAGGGGAACAACTAGGTCATCACACCCACGTTCTTCATGTAGCAGACACTAGGTATCATGTAACCTAACCACTAAATACTCTCTAAGCCAAGGGTGAGCAAACTTCTTTTTTAAAGCACCAGATAGGAAGTTCCCATGTGGTACAGCAGGTTAAGGATCCAACATTGCTGCAGCTGTGGTGCAGGCAGCAAATGTGGTGTGGGTTTGATAACCTGGCCTGGGAACTTCCACTTGCAGCCAAAAAAAAAAGGCACCAGATAGTAAATATTTTAGGTTTTATGGGTGGCATGGTCTCTGTGGCACCACTTAGGTCTGTCATTGTAGTGTGAAAGCAGCCATAGAAAAATACATAAATGAATGAGTAGCTATGTTTCAATGAAACTCTATGGAGACTAAAAACTGAATTTCATATAATTTTCACTTGTCATAAAATATTAGTCTTTTTACTTTATTTTATTATTTGTGGCTGCACCCATGACATATTAAGTGCCTAGGCCAGGGATCAAATTCAAGCCACAACTCGACCTATGCCACAGCTGCATGAATGCCAAATCCTTAACCCACTGTGCTGGGCCGGGGATTGAATTCGTGCCTCCACAGTGACCTGAGCTGCTATAGAGGCAACACTGGTTCCTAACCCACAGTTCCAGAGCAGGAACTCTTGTTAGTCTTTTTAAAAAACTTTTTTTTCAGCCATTAATAAATATAAAGTTCGTTTTTAGATTGCGGCTATGTAAGAACAGGCTGTGGGCTGAATTTTGGACCGTGGGCTCTGGTTTGCTCTTGTTTTTAGATGATGATGATCAGTTATGATGCAGAAAGTTCTTTAGGACATTGCTGTTGGTGACACTGTCTTGTTTTATAGGTGACACTGATGATAAAAACCGGTCCAAGAATTTAGATGTGACATCTGCAGCAGGTTCAGATCTCTCAGCTAAAAGACAGACTGGATACTTCGTAAAGATTTTCACCTGTTATGCACAGAGAGCCAAAATCCATTACTGAAATAGACTGGGTGAACTGCCTGCTGGGTCCAGTGATGCACTAGTATACAAAGAAGTTGAAAAAGAAGGCTGGCATATTCTTTGGATGACTGGCTGAGTGTGACACCAATATGGCATCAAGCCCTGCTATGATTCCAAGGACTTCATGATTAAATAACAGTGATTTTTTTTTTTTTGGTGGAGGTAGGGGTAGTTGAAGTAAATTTGATCTTTACTTGGGAAATGTATAATGTATTATCATCCCATAATGATATGTGATAACCGGCTTTGGTAATCAAACTTTAGAGATCCTGTCTATTTATGGAACTTAATATAGTTATCACCTTTTAGTACTGGACTTTGTGACATTAAGGGAAATACTATAAAGAGAAACATCTCCTTAACCTAAAAAAATTTACTTAAAAAAGTTTAAGGACTGTGATTTCACATGAAGTTTTTATTTGGGGGATTTTTGAAATTTTGCTCCTCCCTAGAGTGTTTATATTTAAGTTTTTATTTGAGGAAAAGCTACTGTACCCAAAGTTTTCTAGGAAAATATCCTTTTGTGTTGGATCTTGAACTGGATAGTGAGTAAATAATCATACTGTACTAATGTGCATAGAACAGTTAATAAATTTATAACTATGAATTAATAATAGCTATTAATAAATTAATGTCTTCAGATCTTAACTAAAATCACTTAAAATGATTTAATGAGCAGGTGTGAACTGGAAATAAACCTATGTATTTTCTAGAACTGTTGAATCAAAGGAAACTGGAACATCAGATTATTCTCTGAACCAAAGCAATATTTTATCTGATCAGAGCCCCTGCTTTGGTATACATCTATGTATACTAGTTATAGAGGATGAAAGCAGTGCAGAGATTCTCTCAAAGTTGAATCCCATTATTTTCCTCAGTGAATCTTCAATATTTTTTTCATCTAGCATTCCACAAAAACTCTGGCAGCCAAGGATACAAAACACAGATTACATTTTATATAGTTCATACAGCTCGTCCACTAACAGAAAAAGATTTCCTTATACTTAACCTTGAAATCTTTATTTAAGGCCTGTACTATTCAGTTTGTCAGTGTGCCACTGCTACTATTGCATATTTTTGGTCAGAGTGCAGTGCAGCTAACATATAGCCATCCTGCTAGGAAAAAGATCTGCAGGTTGCTGAACAGTGGAAGTTATTACACACATCTAATTTACAAGTCAGATTAGCGATCAGAGTTACTCGATTGCTTTATGTGGAATTGATTTCATTTCATGGTTTTAAAGCTTATTTTTTCACTGAGGCAGTGCCTATAACTGAGAGACAGGTGTGTTGTAGCATTTGAATGCCTTAAACTCTTGAATCTGGAATGAAAGGAGGTTCTTTCTTATAGAAGTTCAGATCCTAAAACTCAGGGATTTTGAAATGAAATGCCCTGTCATTGATTTATTGTGCCATAATTGAACTGCCCTGCAGATTTTATTTGGGATCATTGTGATTCATATTTGGAAAACTTTCCTGTTTTCAAATACAGTCTTTAGGAAAGATTCTGTGTGTGCATGTGTGTGCTTAAATAGTTCAGCAGACCCCTTTTACCTTATAAATAAGATATATTTAATAAGAAATACATGGGTTTAACATTGGCCTATTCAGATCAGGAATTCCCGGGGGAGGGGGCAATAAATAGATTCCTTTGTAGATCATAATTGCTATTTTTCCCTAAAGTAAACATTTTAAAAAAAATGCAGAAGAATGCATAAGTATAACTTGATAGGTTACAGTTATTCTTATTTTACCTGTTATCGAAATTGAGAAGACATCTCATAGTAGTACAAAAAAAGTAGTTTGTTGCAGAAAGGAAGTGCTGTTTATTGGAATTTGGGAACATAATTGCAGACAAGCATCTGTGTTAATCTTTTAGATGGTTCCTGTGCCAATAACAGATTTGAGTATAATCAGCAGAGGAACAAAATCCAGATATTAAGAACTAGTTTTCTATCAGTGGTCAAAAGAATATTTTGTTTTGTTCTTTCCCATCCTGCCACATGGTGGGTTCTTATGAATTGATTTTTAAGATGACAAAACATTGGGATTTAGAGGGTCTTGAGAATTCATCAACTACATCTTTTTGTCCTCTATGTTTTACATAAGACTTCTTTAGTCATATTTGTAGGACATAAGCAAGACAGTGATCCTGGTTTCATAGACTTCAAAGAAGACTCTTTTTCTTTTTTTCCTTTGGCTGCACTTGTGGCATGTGGAAGTTCTGGGGCCAGGGATTGAACCGCCTCCACAGCTGCAGCAACACTGGCTCCTTAACCTGCTGCTCCACTTGGGAACTTCTCACAAAAGACTTTTGAAGGAAGATTACTATAAAGCAGGGATGTAGTAGGCATGCTTTATTGTGTTAATTTTAGGAGAGTAGTGACTGTTGAGGTGGATCCTTTCCGCATTTCCTTTTTCTCTAACTTCATAATCCCTGGTTAAAGCTGCTTTTCCTAGAGGCAAGTAGGAGGTAGTTTTGTGAATGGAGATATTGAGGCTATTGTAGACATTGGGAAATTAGTCGAATATAAAGGATTGTAAATGTGATAGGTAATCAGATCTTAGATGAGCACTCTTTTTTTTTTAATTGAAGGGTGTTAGAGTAAGGATATTAGTAGACTAGAGTGATTTGTTATTACTGTGTATTATTTATTGTTTTACAGAATTTTTAATTGTAGGTAGCGTATATTTTAGCCTGATTTTTAGTGGTAAGTCTCCATTTCGTGCAGTGGCACTTCATTAAATGTGTATATAATTAAATGAGATATTTAGATATAAATAACATACTAACCTACTAAGGTAAAATTGCTTTGATCAGATGAGGAATCTTCTTTTTTTCTTTTCCTTGATGTTTAGTCAGTAGCCCCCCCCCTTTTTTTTAGTAAATTTTATTTCATATTGGGTTGCTTAAAAAGAAGTGTCTCTTATTATAGCTAAGTAGTAGATATGATGCAGGGGAATCACATCTAAGATGGTGACTAGGACTTCAGCTAAAGCTTCAAGGCTGAAAATAAAGGTTAATAAGCGTCCTTACATTCTAAAGAGAAATGTGGGGCTTAGTAAAAGAATGGCACTGCAGTACCCACTTCCCATATATAAGAGAAATTAGAGAAAAGGAGTTTTATAAGTGTCATTCAATTGAAAAATTGTTGATACAGTGGACAGTTCCGTGACTTTTTCCTGTTTTTCCCCAAAAAAGAGCTTTGTTCACAGCCCAGGATTTGAATATGTTGTCTGGAAGGGTAGATTGCTATTTAATTTTTTGTCTGGATGTTTAATGACTTATGGAGTCTTTCTTTCTCTCTCTCTCTATTTCTTTCTTTCTTTCTTTCTTTTTTTAGAGCTGCACTTGTGGCATATGCAAGTTCCCAGGCTAGGGGTCCAATTGGAGCTGTATCTGCAGGCCTGTGTGACAGCTATCGCCATGCCAGTTCCCAGCTGCATCTGTGGCCTACACTGCAGCTTGTGGTAATGCCGAATCCTTAACCTGCTGAGAGAGGCCAGGATCGAACCTGCATCCTTATGGATACTAGTTGGATTCTTAACCTGCTAAACCACAACAGGAACTCTTGTTTCTTGATACTGCAATGGCACATTCCAAAGAGTTCTTGAGGGGCATGGCATATGTTTCCTAGAGTTTGGGGTGTTCTTGAATTCAGACTCATTTCTGGAAGGTAGGAGAGTGACTCGAGCTAGTGAGATGGCCTGTTGAGTGAGAGGGCAGTAGTGGAAAGAGTTGACATTTGGCTCTAGTGTGGTAAAAAGGCATGAGGGTGTGTGTGTGTGTGTGTGTGTGTGTGTGTGTGTGTTTTGTGGACCAAGTGGATGCCATGGGAAGTAACCAGGCATGAGGGTGTGTGTGTGTGTGTGAGTGTGTTTTGTGGACCAAGTGGATGCCATGGGAAGTAGCCAGGCTTGAGCTCCCTTGATAGATCCTGCTAAGAGGTGTTCTTGTCCTATGAGAGGATTTTGGCTGGAATACCAGAGGTTAGCCTGAGAATGCTTCCTCTATACCAGGGAACTATTCAGGGTAGACGGACCGGCTTCTTTGCCTGCTGTAACTTAAGGCTCCCCTGCTGTCCAAATTGGGCTTTGAGAGGGAGAGAAGGTAGCTGTCAATAATTATACAAGGATAACAGATCATCCTGCTTCATGTCTATTGAAGCCATGGCTTCCCCAGGGAAGTAGGCATACAGGATATCTATCCCTCTTCCTCTGCCTATCCTGATCTGGAGGAACCAGAAGGTGAGAAAGGACGTGGAGAAAAGTGAAAGAGTCAGGAAGGATTTGAAAGAAACCAATTATGTTCTTCCTCTTGATGGGCCTGGGCTAAGGTGGAGGTGCATGGATACTCTTTGAATAAGATGTGAAATTGAAGGTATACATTGGACTAGATTATATTTTGCAGTACTTGAAAATGACAGAATCAGTAGTATTTATCTGGGATATTATGGAGAGATGGGGAAGTGAGATTCAGAAGAGTGTATTTGAAGTGATGAAAGGAAATTAAAGCATATATCCCATTGAGTTCAGTATATTTGATCATTTTCTTGGTTTTTAATAGGACTTTAATTTAGTTGAACAAACTTTTAGTGAGTACCTACAATATGTAAGTTACTCTGTTAAGCATTTTAGGGCAGGCAAAGGTGACTAATATTTTCTGTCCTGAGGGAGTTTCTGCTTTAGTGTAAATAGGTAAACCTAATCCACAACAGAGTGACATAGGTGCTCTAGACCTGTAAGTGGCAGTGCTGTGGGAATGTGAACACCACCAGGGTTCAGGGCAAGTTTTGTGCGGGAGGCTGAATTTGGGCTGGGCTTTGAAGGAGGGACGGTAATAGCTGGGAAGAAGGGCATTCTAGCATGAGGGAATAATCAAAAACACGGGATTGGGAATGAATTGATGGCTGGGAGGAAATAATTCTCATTCACACTGAAAATTTTACTTTTGGAAAAATGATTTCAGTCGCCAGTTAAACATGCTTGCCCATGTTACAATTCTAGTTGAAGTTTGATTTTCTTACATGTCATTTTTGCATTTCGTTATGAGATATAATGTGGAAATGTTATTCACTTTAGAATCTAGCTAGTTATAAGTACCAAACCCAAATTTCTAAGTCTAATCACAAAGTCTATTACTTTCCTTGATTTAAAACAGTAAAATGTAGAGAAGATGATGAGTTTTACATATGATCTTAAGTATTTGGCAGTGCAATTAGTTTCATAACAAGTGATTGTTTTTTAAAGCCTTCCCAGAATAAGAATGAGTATCTTGATGTTAGTGTCACTTTTAAATAGCTATAGCTCCAGGAATGTGTCTGTTCACTTTGTTATCTTAAATACACACCTTATCTATCCATATTGCTGTACTTCAGATGTGGAAGTAAAAATAAAGGTGTGAAGTGCCTAGCAGACTTGTATGGATTTATGCAAATTAGAAAATGCACAATCCACTAGTGCTTAGGCCCGAGTATATTAAATTCAAGTATGAATTATTTCCTTATGGTTTTACACACACACACACTCACACACACTCACACACACTCACACTCACACACACCCATACCCATTGATACCCAGTGATTTACTTTCCCTCTGAAAAAATCTTTATAAGAGTTTTTTTCCTCTGAACTCGACACATGTCCAATTGTCTTGTGATACCTCCATATGGGTATTTAAAGATACTTAAATGTAAAATGCTCAAAATGCAATTTATCTTTTTACCCAAATTTGTTTCATCTTTAGTCTTATCTAAGTTAATGACAATTCCATCCATGTTACTCAGACTAAAAACCTTGGCATCATCCCTGACTCTTCCCTCTCATATCTATACCTTATCTGTCAATGGTTTATGTTGACTTTCATTTAAATACAACTAGAATCTGCATCTGACAATCTCTTACCACCTATACTACTACCTGGTCCATCTTATTATCATCTCTTACTTGGATTACTTTTAATAGTCTCTCTGGTCTCCTACCTTCGTCTTAGAATCCTCAACCGATAACCGAGCACATCAGTCTAATCTTTTGCAGTAGCCAAAATAATCATAGTTAAAACAGAAGTCAAATACTGTCATTCTTCAATTCAAAACTTTGTTTCTCATTTACTGTAAAAACTAAAGTCTTTCTAGTTGCCTGTAAGGCTCTACATGATCTGGTCTTTCTAGTTGCCTGTAAGGCTCTACATGATCTGCAGCCTCATCTTTTGACTATCTTGTTTACTGACTCCAGCTGACACCATGTTTTTCCTTGAATAGGCCTCCTGTTTTCCTTCCAGGCCTTTGCACTTGCCCTTCCCTCTGCCTGGAATGCTCTCCCTCCCCCACGCCCCCACCTCAGATAACTGCTTAGCCTGTTCCTTAATCCTTCTTGAGTCTTTATTGAAATACTACATTCTTAGTGAGTTCTTCCTTGACTGTCTTATTTAAAACATCCCCTTCTTTCCAGTTGCTTTATTTTTCTGGTTAGCACTTTGCCAAACTTACTGTATATTTTACTTTTTTATAGTCAGTCTTTTCCTTTTTGGGTGAAAGTTTGATAGGGCAGGAGTTTTATTTTGTTTACTACTATCCCACCTCACTTAGAATCATTCTTGGTGCATAGTTCATACTTTAATATATAATTGATTGCATGAATAAAATAAAATAATAAACTTAGTATGTAGGACTTAAACCTGTAGTAAAACTTGATGTGCCCTTACTGGCATCTTTGGGCAATTAGGATATTTCCAAATGTCTGAATGTTACTTTTCCTTTTGAATTTTTAAATCAAATGTATTGGGGTATAATTTACATACAATTAAAGAATCTTATTTTAAATTTACAGTTCAATAAATTTTGGCAAATATACACACCTGTGTAATACTCTTATGATAAAGGTATAATCACGTCACTTCAAACAGTTGCCTTATGTCTCTTTGCAGTCACTTCTTTCCTCCCTCATGCTTATTTCCAGACAACTATTGATCAGATTTTTGTCATCAAGTGTTTTTTCCTGCTCTAGACTTTCATATAAATAGAATCCAATATTATGTACTCTTTTCACCATGATGTTTTTGAAACTTCCTATGTTATTGTCCTAGTAGTTAGTTCCTTTTCAATGATGAATAGGTTTCATTGTATAAATGTGCCATAACTTGCTTTTCCATTTACCTGTTCGTGGACATTTAGGATGTTTCTCTTTTTGCCTATAGGGAATAAACTACCATGAATGCTCATGTACAAATCTTTGTTTCTTATGCTTTAATTCTTCTGGGTTAGTTACCCAGGAGTAGAATTTTAGTGACATATGATACGTGAATGTTTAACTTTGTAAGAAACTGTCAGACTGTTTTCAAAGTGATTGTACCATATTCTCCCCAATTATAAGAAAGTTCTAGTTGCTCCACATTCTGGCCAGCACTTGATGTTATCATTCTTTAATTAGACATTCTCGTGGCTCACTATAGCTCTAATTTGCATTTCTTTGTTTCCTAGTGACATTGATTGTTTCATTTACTTATTGACCATTTGTTTATCTTTTGTGAAGTAGCTGTTCAAATCTTTTGCCCAGTAAAACAAAATTGGATTGTTTGTCTTCTTGTCTTTCAGTTTTAAGAGTTCTTTATATATCTGGATACAAGTACTTTGTCACACGTATTTTCTACTGGTCTGTAGATTGTCATTTTTCTTTCATTAATGGTGTCTTTTGAAGAGTTTGAAGAGCAGAAATTTTAATTTTTAGTAAGTCCATTTTATCAGTGTTCTACCCCTTCCTCCCACTCTGCCTCCTTCTCTCCCTCCCTTCTCTAAGAAAACTTTGATTAACTCTAGGTGGTCAAGATTGTCTCTTGTGTTTTCCTTTTAAGTTTTATAGGTTTGGATGAGGTCATGTGGCTGAGGCGCCCATTATTGGATTAGTGTCCTTAGAAGAGACTGGAGCTCCCTTGCTCCCTCTCTCTGCCATGTGAGGACACAGCCAGAAGCCAGGAACAGAATTGGCACACCTTGATCTTGGATTTCACAGCCTGCAGAACTATGAAAAATATGTATCTGTTGTTGAGCCACCCAGTCTGTGGTGCTTTGTTATGGCAACTGGAGCTAAGACGGGACAGTGTAACATCTTTGTCAGATTTTGGTATCAAGGTAGTGATCATCTAATTAGAAAAATCATTTGACAAAATATAATACCCTTTTATAATTAAAACACAAACTAGGAAAAGAGGAAATTTCTTCATTATGTTAAAAGGTATCTACTTAAAAACACAGATAACATCTTAATGGTAGAGAGTGAATGTTTTACCCTAAGATCAGGAATAGTGCAAAAATGTAACTGTCACCAGTTCTATTTAATATTGTACTGGAGGTTCTAGTTAAGACAGTTATACAAGAAAAAAATAAAAGCATCTGTATTAGAAGCAAAGCCATCTTAATTTGCAGATGACAAGATCTTCTTTATAGAAAGTCTTAAGGAATTGATTAAAATCTATTATAATCAACACATTATCATCAAATTGCCAAGTATAAGAGCAATATACAAAAATTAATTGTATTTCTGTACGATAGCAATGAACAATAGAAAAATGAAATTAAGAAAGCAAGTCCATTTACAATAGCAACAAAATATCAAATAGAAACAATTTTAACAAAAGCAGTGGAAAAATTGCCAGAAAAAGTTGAAATAATTTT
Organism: Catagonus wagneri; assembly: GCA_004024745.2. Classification (NCBI taxonomy): domain Eukaryota; kingdom Metazoa; phylum Chordata; class Mammalia; order Artiodactyla; family Tayassuidae; genus Catagonus; species Catagonus wagneri. The sequence continues at coordinate 7,902,190 of PVHT020000521.1, forward strand.
TAATTGAGGACAGGTACTATTTATGGTGGCATAGGAGAACCACATAAGCCCTCAGTAACCTATGTACAAATGATAGGCAGATGGATATTTTCTGTCTGTCATGAATAAGTGTGGAAATGGGTGTCATGGTAGAAACAAGGAGGAACGCTTGGGTGTGGGTTTCCCTTTTAGATTCTCAGAGGCCTATATCTAGGTGTATAAATTAGGGAGGACCCAGTGTGCTTTGCTTAGCCCAACTTTCACTGACTGAGCAATCTATTTTCAGATACTTATTCAGATAGTGGAAGTCATCCGTCATTGCTTAATTTTACACACTCTTCCATTTATTTATACCCACTGTCATTTGCTGAGGTCATCCCTTCAAAAAACATTTTCTTGAGGACCCAGGATGTGCTGGGTGCTAGTGCTGGCACTAAAATGATAAAAAAGACAAGCCTCCTGGAAGAGTGATAATGGCCATCAGAAGTCTTGATTAGTGATTTGAGGCCACGGTTTAAGGAACCCGGGATTTAATACTTATATTTGCTCCCAAAATGCATGTATCTAATAATAGAGTTCCTGGGAAATGAAATGATAATTTGGGACTTTCAGCTGAGGCGTCAGCATTCAACAGATGCTTCTATATTCCAAGGAAGTACCATGACATAAACAGAATTGTGGAAAGTTAGTTTTGTGACCTTTGAAATCCTTCACTTAAATAGAGGATATCAGAAGAGGGAGAGATTACATTAGATGGATTTTTCTGGAATGTATTGGAGTGCTGTGTGTTTTAGCCCTGCCTTTCACAAGTTGGGGATCTGAATCAAGCCTAGAGGAGTTGCAACTCAACTCTAGAACATGAGTCTGCAGTTGGAATCACAAGGCCATGATGCTTTGACCTGTGTCTGAGAAAGCTTAAGTGTTCTGTGGCAGTGGGCTGGGTTTGAGAAGTAATGGCATTGTTTTCTTTTAGCAGGTCAAAAGTGTATGTATGTATCCCAGAACATGAAAATCGACCTGGTGTTATTTGAAAAGGAAGCTGCCCAAGAAAGTTTTCTGCTAGGGAAAGAATATCCTAGCAGTAAGGAGTTGTGGGGTGTATGGCCCAGGGTCAGAAACTGAGGAGACATTGGGAGGGAGCTGTTAGTTAAGGGAGGGCGCTGCCCCTGGCAGGAGTTTTGAAACTGGAGGACTATATGCTTGGAAGGATGCATATACACTGCCTGAGAGAAGGAAAATCAGCTTTAAACACCTGCCTTAATCTAGGTCATAGTGGTACAGTAGCAGTTGAAGAACTAGCCTGTTATGCCTGACCTCTTCTCCCCTCCCTGACCTTGATCCTGCTGATCTCAGAAAAAGTCAGGAAAAACTTCCTGGTGAGAAGAGAAGGAGCTTGGTTGCTCCTTTCCTCACTGACAGTGGCTAGCTGTGGGCAGGCCCTAGCTGGAAAACATGATTTAATATTAATTGTACTTTGGAGTTTTAGCTGTTATTGGGATGTAGTCTTTTAATTTTGAAAAATTTCAAACCCACAGAAATGTTGAAATAGTAATCTAATAAATATGCCTTTTACCACCTAATGACATTTGGCTTTAAGAATACAAGCATATTCTTTATGCTTTTTTTGGCTGGTGGAGTGGAGCTGAACCATTTGAAAATGACACTTTAGGGAGTTCCTGTCGTGGTTCAGCAGGTAAGGAACGCTAGTATCCATGAGGATGCAGGTTGGATCCCTGGCATCACTCAGTGGGTTAAGGATCCACCAGTGGTATAGGTTGCAGGTGTGATTTGGATCCTGAGTTGCTGTGGCTGTGGTGTACGGGGATGATTGGAACTCTAGACTGGGAACCTCCGTATGCCTAGGGTGCGGGCCCCCCAAAAAGACACACACACACACAAAAAAAAAAAGAAAAAAAAGAAAATGACACTTTACTGCTAAATACTTCAGCTTTTTTTCTTAAAAATTAAGATGTTCTCCTACACAATACTGTTATCACACCCAAGATTTTTTTTTTTTACTATTGATGCAACTTTATACAAAGTACACATTCAGATTTTCCCAATTTTCTGAGACTAGTTATTTTAAATTATTGAACTGAGACTTACCATTTAAAATGATCATATGATTTTTTGTTACTTATTAGGGACCAGAAAAGTCATGAGGATTACTTGAGTTTTTCCTTTAGGGCAGAGGTTGATTTACTACTGAATAGGTTTAATAGACTCGTAAGAGATTATAAAATAAAGTTTTTGCATGAAACACATCATTTCAACATGGTCAACATGTTGGGTTCACTTTTTTTTTTTTTGCCTTTTTGTCATTTTATGGTCGCACCTGCGGCATGTGGAGGTTCCCAGGCTAGGGGTCCAATCGGAGCTGTAGCCACTGGCCTGCGCCGCAGCCACAGCAACGCAGCATCCGAGCCGCGTCTGCAACCTACACCACAGCTCACGGCAACGCCGGATCGTTAACCCACTGAGCAAGGGCAGGGATCGAACCCGCAACCTCATGGTTCCTAGTTGGATTCGTTAACCACTGCGCCACGACGGGAACTCCCTTGGGTTCACTTTTAAAAGGGTGTTTTAATATATTTTTACATTGTTCAGGAATAGGTTTTGTACAGATGAAACAGAATTAATGGAGTGACAATTGAGTAATTGTTAAGTTAGATAATACGGTTCTTTAATCTGTTATCTCTACTGTTGTGTATGTTTGAAACTTTTTATAATAAAAAAAGAATTTTTAGTCTTGTGTATTCTAATTTATTAGCGGATCAGCTGTTATATTATCTTTTAGTGTTAATATCAGAGGAAATCAATTTATAAAATTAAAGCACAGTAATAATAGTTCCAGTTTTTGAGCATTTAATAAATATCAGGCATTAGGCTAAATCTTTTATACAATCTTCAATGTAAATTTTATTTATCTCATTGAAAAATAATCATTCTTTTGAGTTCATTGCTCTTCTGAAGGTTTCCCTTCATCTTTTCCTTAGTTTGTCATCTGTGTTTGAAGTGGAGGAGGGACTGAGCCCAGCACTGGTACTAATAATGAAGTGGGTGACCTGGGTGAAAGTGTAGGTCTGGATGAAAGTTCATGTTGGGTCCAAAATTAAAGCTAAAGGTTATAAGCAGCAGGGTTGAGTCTAAGGGATTTCAGCATAGTGCAGTGCTCGCTCTAATTCAAGTTTATGATGTAATACAGAGTTTTGAGTAAGATGGTGGTGGGTAATGTCTCCCGAGTAAAAATAAAATAACCCTAAAACCTAGTGTTTAGCTTGGTTAGGATTTATTTGGAATTTCAGATATTTTGTGTATTAGCCCTAGTTTTGATGTTGATAGAATATCTTTATACTTTTAGTAATATAATAGAATTTTTTCTCACAATCTTAATCCTAAAGGTGAGATCTTGTAGCTTTGTTATAAAAAACCCCACTTTTGATGGAAGCCAGTAAAATACCACTTTGTATATATTAGATACATTAGTGATATCTGAGTGTTAATCCCAGTTTATGTCTTACCTTTTGTTTAGTATATTTTGTAAAGGATTAAAAATGAATAATCATTAAAAGGAATTGCACTGATACATGAGATATTAGTAGTTGATCTTTGTAAAAGAGACAGTTTACTCATTAACGTTCAGTGTTTCTTAGCAACAGAAAGTATTCCTGTGCTGGGCATTTTCATATATTTCTTATAAACACACATTTAGAAATATTTTATGTGACCTGATGGTTGTCCATCTGTCCTGAAGCTCTCACTGCTTCTTCATTACCTAAATGTCCTCATTAAACTTCACATTCGTACAAATATTCTTTCAGCTTAATAACCCACAGTTTGACTTGAGAATCATTTGGCTTGTCAGAATCTTAAAACAGTTATAAGAAATAAATTTTCTTTGTGTATTGTGAAGTTAAAAGTTACTGAAAATGTGTTATATCTTCTAAGAGAACAAGTATAAAAAGATTGCCTCGGGAGCTAGCTAACTATTTTCTTATTGTCCTTAGCCTGTAGGGAGGTAGCTGAATCACTTGTGATAAAGAAATAGCTTGGTAATGTTTTGGCAAGTTGACTTGTGTTCAGTTTAGATCATAATTTATGAAAATGCTAGGCTCATATAGAGTGTTGTATTCATTCATCCGTTTAACAAATATTTATTGAGCACTTACAACATGCCAGGCTATGTGACAGGCCCTGAGGATACAGTGGTGAGCAAAAACTCGAGGTCTCTGCTCCTTAGAATTGTAGTTGTCAGAGAGCAAGTCTTCCCCAAGGACGTGTGCCTGAGCTGCTATCTGAAGAGCATTCCAGTAACGGAGGCTGCAGGGTACATTGAGGACCTGCCAGAAAGCCAGGGAAGCTGGAGTCCAGAGGGTGAACGCCTGCGAGATGAGGCTTGCCAGGAAATTGGTTTTGAGAAAGAACTTCATTCTTTGTAGACGCTTGATGAAATCAATAGTTGTCTTTATGTTGACCTCTGTGTATCTGTTTTAAGATAATAAACTGTGTTTTCAGATACAGATTAGAAGTTTCCTTGGAATTCATTTTTCCCATTTGTTACTTTAATCCCCTAAATGGTAATCCATTCCGTATGGCCAACTCCTGCCTGAATATACTTGAAAAGGAAAGTATACTTCCTTTTATTGCACTTCGCTTTATTGTGCTTCCCAGATACTGTGTTTTTTTTTTTTTTTTTTACAAATTGGAGGTTCGTGGCAACCCCATACTGTCAGATGATGGTTAGTATTTCTTAGCAATAAAATATTTTAAAATTAAAGTATGTAAATTGTCTTTTTAGACATAACACTATTGCATTACAATAGGCCACAGTATAATGTAAATATAACTTTTATGTGCACTGGGAAACCAAAATATTCATTTGACTTATTTTATTGCCATATTTGCTTTATCGTGATGGTCTGCAACTGAACCCACAGTATCTCTGAGGTATGCCTGTTCCTAGCCCAGTGGCAGGGTCCTCTCTTCTTTGCAACCAACTTCACTTTCTGACACCTTTAATTATTAGAGAGTTCTTTCTTACATGAAGCCAAAACTTTGGTTTCAACTCACTGATCCTAGTTTTCTGAGGCACATTTAGTTTGTTTTTAGATTTATTCTTGTTTGTGACGGTTACTGATACATAGTTACAAGTCTCTTTTCCAGACTCTCCCGCCTTAATATTGGAAAATATTCAAATATATGCAAAAAAAGACAGAATAATGGAATGAAAAACCCCTTGTCCCTAACTCTGCAGGTATCTACTGCCCATCTTCAACAGTTAACCCATGGCTTTGTTTGAATGACAGATACTTAATGAGTATTTTCTTTGCTAAGATGTGGTACTAGATACTGGAGCTATAGAATAAGACCTGACATAGTTTCTGGCCTTAAGGAGCTCACATGCCAGTGGAGAAGAAAATAAGAAAATCAGTTAGAATAGCATGATGCATACAATCATCTAATTCACAGGAAAGTTACGGGATTATAAAGAAAAAGTACAGGAAAGGTGCTTTAATCCTGCTCATAGGTAGTAGAACTGAAGGAGAGCTGGAGTGGGGATTAACATACAAATTGTTAGGCTCTGAAAATACTTCTAAGGAGTCTTGGAGAAAGTGAGCAAGTTAAGTCAAAGTTCACCAGGTAATAGTCTAAAATAATGATCCCCCCAATTAACACGTAAGATCTTATGTCTGAATGTACTTAAGTAGACATTTCTGTGGAGAGGGCCCTTAGTTTTCATCCGACTTTAAAGAGGTCTATGATACAAAATAGGGCCATCGTATTGTCTCTTATAAAGGAATTGGATTTGGTAGTAGTTAAGTAGAGATAGATAGGTAGACAGATAGATATAGATTATGTATCTTAAAATGTGAAATAATTGGGTTGTTTTACTCAGAGGTCTGGGATTCAGTAACTGGAAAGATGATACCATACTCAAAGTAAAAATATTGTTTCTTTCCTCAGACAGCCTTAGGGTCGTCACTTAGTCTGATTTGAAAAGCAAGTTGTGTGAACATAGGGAAGACTGAAGTGTATTAGGAGTTATGTTCAAATCAGTTTTTCTTTGAGGAGTGTTACCAAGGAGGCATCATTGTTTATCTTGCTACTTATCCAGATTTGCCCTTGCTTGAATTTTGTGACCCCGAATTTTGTAACTTCTGGTACTAGTGCCTGAGAGTGTAAGTACATATGTGCACACACACTAATGCAGTGCTGCAATTTCCTCTTAGAGCTTTTCCATCCAAGGAAGCAGGTACAATTTACTACATATACTAGACAAATTGGAAGCAGGTGCTTCCCACTCTCTCTAATCTTTGCTGCTGTTTTTCACTTTGTACTTGCTTGCATCTGTATACTGTACACATGTCTGTGGTTTATCTCTTAGGTTCTGGAATAGAAGTGTGACAAAAAAGCTGTAATGTAGTCTTTTTAATTCATTCATAGTGTCACTTTGGGCTTGAATATTGTAGTTGACTATTTGATCACTCCTTTTATGTATGATTTGCTTGTTTATTTCTTCTCCTGCTTAGTACTCAGGAATTACATATATATACTCTAGTCTGGCAAAAAAGATCAACTTAGATTTTTTTTTGTAAAATATCTTGGAAATTTCATTGACATAGCTTTGTTTTGTGTTTTGTTCATGCATATGTCATTTGTTATGTCTGGATGTATCTGAAATGGAATTATTGGATAATTTGTGTAAATTACCTTTAAAAATGAAATAAATTGACGAGGGTTATCATTTTGAATTGATATAATTTAACTATTATTAAAATCATTTTAATCTCCATAAATCATTTAATCTCCATTTTAATCTCTTGTAACAGTCTTGTTTCTTGTTTGTGTTCAATCACATAGTCTAAATAAATCATATCTCCCTTGAGACATGCCTCAGTTTATTGAACATTTTAATTTGATTTCCATAGTGAGCATATAGATAAGATCGGAGGCTACATAAGTTATTTAGGATAAACTTTATAAATAGTATTGGAAATCAATTTCAAAATTCTAAGTGTCACTGTTATTAATTTAATGCTTCTTTTATTTCATATTAGGCATTTATGAAAAGATGAGATACTTGACCTGGACCTTAGGAAGCTGGTAGAAAATTGGCAGGGAGAGATTTGGGAAAAGGATATTTCAGGCTGAGCACATAACATGAAAAAGGCACGCAGCATATCATTGACAGGTCTTTAGTGGTCCTGCGTAGGAGCAGAAGGGGAGTGATTGGCTCTTGGACACTAGAAAAATTGGGTTTAATTATCTTGTAAGGATATGTAGGTCTTACTTGTTAGGTAGTGGACAGCCCTTGAAGGTTATAGGATGTCTTTTATGTGTCGGACCTGAACGTGTCTTCTGATTTATTTAAAACAACTCTTGTGTAATAGACATTACAACCTTTACTTACTTACTTACTTACTTACTTATTTATTTATTTATTGCATTTGTCTTTTTAGGGCCGCATCTGCGGCATATGGAGGTTCCCAGGCTAGGGGTCTAATCGGAGATGTTGCTGCCAGCCTACACCACAGCCACAGCAACGCCAGATCTGAGCCACAACTGCGACCTACACCACAGCTCATGGCAACGCCAGATCCTTAACCCACTGAACGAGGCCAGGCATCAAACCTGCAACCTCAGGGTTCCTAGTTGGATTCATTTTTGCTGCGCCGTGATGGGAACTCCACAATGTTTATTTTAAAGAAGAGAGAAACTGAGGCCTAGAAGAGTTAAGTGACTTACCCAAGGTTTCATGACAAGCAATTGTCAGAGCTTGGATTCAAACCAGATGTTCTTTTGAATCTGCCTGCTTCCTCTCTTCTAAGTGAAAGAAGAAGACAGTCAAGCTAAACTTGAGGAATATTATCAAAGCAGTTGATTTATTGGATAGGGGACTAATATGCTCATTTTAAACTTTGTAGTTCACATTAAATCAATCCAACCCTTAAAATTTATTAAATTCCTTATATTTTATACAACAGAAATGGACTATAAAGGATAAAGTCATCTTACAATTTGATTTTAACAAGTGTAAATATCATTAAAACTTCACCTTAATTTTCCTTGTTTTTTATAATTTCGTAGATTAAAGATTGTAATTTCTTTTGTACAGTTCCCCCCCCACCCAAAAAAGGAGGGATAATAGATAAACTTTTGGCTTCATTGTCTTTCTTTTCTATCTGAAGTTTATGTACTTGAAGAATATTATTTCCATCAAAAGACTGGATATAAGTTGTTTTGGCAATGAACTCTGAATCTACTATATAATGATACATATTTTAGCAACTCACCTGATGAACATATATTGTATGTTCAAAAGTTAATCAAGGAGAATAGAAGAATTTAACTTTTGCATTGATGGTGATGATAGTATTTTCTATACTGTATGCCCCGAATAAGATTTTGCTGGGAGGTTAGAGCCACGAGAGATCTAGGTTTAGCAGGTAAGAAAGTCTTGGTCTTCATTATGCTATCAAAAAGGTCTTGTGCTGGTGAAAACTATGCCTAAAGCACAGAAGCCTTTTTTTTTTTTTGGCTCATCTTCATGGAATTTGTATTTGATTAACTAGCCTGATGTATTTTATCATCAAGGAAGGTATTATGGTCATATCATATGATTATTAATATCTACAAATAACTAACTTTGGTTAACTTTTTAATGTCTGGTACTTGCCACTACCATTCTAAAATTACTTCCTAAAAGCTATGAAGGAAACTGATTTCAGTATTTCTGTTCTATTTGCATTTAGTTGGCTTCATGCAAACCTCATCATTAAAATGTTTTGTAGCTGGTAACAAAACATGTTTTTTATTGACATGAAAAAGAAGTTTTTAACTTATTTCAGTTCACTTGATTAAAACTTGCATTTGAAGCTATTTAAAAAAGTAAAGTGAAGACAGTCAACAAACAGTACATTGGCCAAAAATGGTAGACAAATCTGCAAAGTAAAGTGTCTGCACCTGAAGTGCAGTGTTTCCTCATTCTTTTTGCCCTTTCTGCTCAAATCTATAGGCGTTTTTCACTCACCTTGTTCAAAAACTATTAATAAAGTGGATATGGTAATGGCAGAGCATTAAACCAGCAGTGGGCCCTTGTAAGTATGTTTGTGCATCCATGAGGCTACCTCTGTTTCAGACTTCTACTGAACAGAAGCTGAATAGAGCACGTCCCAGCAATCCATGTTTTAATGCCTTCCAGTTGATTCCTATGAATGTTTAAGTTTGAAACTATTTGTATTAGTTTTCCTGGGCTGCTACAACAACATACTTTTGACTGGGTGGTATAAACAGCAGAAATTCATTTTCTCATGGTTCTGGAGGCTGGAAATCCAGGATCAAGGTGTTGGCAGATCTGCTTTCTTTTGAGGTCTCTCTCCTCGGCTTGCAGTTGGCCACCTTCTTCCTGGCCCCCTTATACCTGTCCTCACATGGTATGTGGGTGTACATCTCTGGTGTCTATGTACAGATAAGGACACTGGTCATATCGGATTAGGGCCCATCCTAATAAACCTCATTTTAGTTTCATCACCACTTTAAAGGCCCTATCTCCATATATAGTCACATTCTGAGGTACTGGAAGTTAGGGCTTCAAGATGTGAGTTTTAAGGCTATAATGGTTTAGCCCAAAACACCACTCTGTCGTTCAGTGATTTTTTTAGAGCTGTGTTATACTCAGGTTCATGATTATACCCCTATTTATCTTTTGTGCTGTTGATAGACTTTAAGCTTATTTTCCACTTTTTTCCACTGTGTTAGTTCCACTCTATCAGTTTCTCTTTCTTTATACTTGCTTCTTCAGTTTTTATTTATTTTCACTATGGTATCTTGGTAGCCTTTAAGTGTCCTGATGTCAACTGAATGAAAACAAACAAAAACAAAATCATGTACTGCCTTTTGTTTAATGGAAGGCTATACTCTATAAGCTGTTAATTTTGCTAGCGTATAATTTTAAATAGTGGTGTTTTTGCTTTATGAGACTGGATTTTCCATGTAGTCCAGCACATGTGGTTTCGGACCATATTTTGAGTTAACTACACAAGCTACTATTTCCATATATGGGTGGGTCTGTCATAATGATACTAAATAAATAAGTTCCTTTCTCTGTTTGTAAATAAAAGAACAGTGACTCCATCACTGTGTATGTTCTGTCTTGAGTTTTCTTGACCTTTTGCAGCTCGTTATTATCATCTGGGAATACACTGAATTCCCATTGCTGTTAACTTTTTATGTTGCTAAGGTTTATTGGGGAAATAAAAATAAAGTTATTTTACTAAAATTTAGGCTGATTTTTTTTTTAATCAAAAGATAAAATTTTGTACCAGGCTAGGGTAACATTCTCTCTTTGTGCTGAGTTCCATGTTAGTTGTATAATTTATAATTTATTCCCTTTATTTACATTTTATTCCATTTATTTAAATTTTATTCCCTTCCCTCTACCCTCACGCCTCACCCTATAACTGTTTTTTTTTTTTTGGTCTTTTTTTTAGGGTTGTGCTAGCGGCATATGGAAGTTTCAAGGCTAGGGGTGAAATTGGAGCTATAGCTGCCCACTGACACCACAGCCACAGCAACGTGGGATGTGAGCCATGTCTGCTACCTACACCACAGCTCATGGCAATGCTGGATCCTTAACCCACTGAGTAAGGCCAGGGATTGAACCTGTTTCTTCATGGATGCTAGTCGGGTTCCTTACCACTGAGTCACAACGGGAACTCCCACCCTATAACTTCTGACAAACATATGTGTCATTGATAGTTTTAGAAATTTTCTGGATTCATTGAGGACCCATTGATTATCTGGATCTAGACCATATGGTATCCTCCCTAGCTTCCAGCCTGCCAACCCTTGGGATCCTTTCTATATTGTTTATGATATTTCCATTATCGAGTCTTGCTGTACCAAAGAGAGAGAAACACCATTTTCCTAATTGTTATTAGGAAAATAACAATTTCCTAATTGGTGGCTGAACTTGGTGGACAAAATGAAGTTTTAGGATGGTAACAATTGAAACTATAGGAGTTCTCATTGTGGCTCAGTGGGTTCAGAACCTGACTAATATCCATGAAGCTGTGGGTTCAATCCCTGGTCTTGCTCTGTGGGTTAAGGATCTGGCGTTACTACAAACTGCAGTGTAGGTCACAGATGCGGCTCAGATCTGGCATTGCTGTGACTATGACTGGCGTAGGCTGGCGGCTGTAGCTCCAATTTGACCCCCTGCCTAAAAACCTCCATATGCTGCAGGTGTGGCTCAAAAAGAAAACAAACAAAAATCTATTGTATCTGGTGGCAGTATCTCCTGGGAGCTTATGAGATTTGCAGATTCTCAGCCCTGTCTCAGACCTGCTGAATCAGATGCCTTGCAGGTGACTTCTGTGCTTTCATGCAGTTCTCTTAGGACAGTGCGGTACGTTATCATTTCTAACGGTGATAGAGCAAGTCTTAGTGCTTGAAGTCTTAGTGCTTGACTATAGCTCTTTTTTCCCTTATGGTGGGGAGGTGAAGTGAGGGTTGGGCTAGGCTGAAAGAATGTGAGGAAAGAGGGGTCTAGCCTTTTCGCTGGCAAACATATATTGACCTTAAGGAATGGACTCTTCATTATCATTTGTTCTTCTATGTCTTTTTACTTCATGTCAGCACTAGACTACTAAATTTAGGTAACCTCTTGGCCTGCATTTGGTGTTGCTAATTTCAAGATAAAAAACACTGATTTATAGAATGTTTACCTGTATAAAGACCTATGTTTGGCTCTTTAGAGGAGAAAAGGAAGTATAAGTTGAGGTCCCAAATATACTTGGGCATTTTAGAGACTTGGGTTCAAATTCTGGCTCTGAACTTGACCTGCTGTGTTGTTTTTTGGTGAAGTTCTTAATCCCTCTGCATGTCTCATTTTCTTCTGTTGTAAAATGAAGGTAACACCTACTGTGCATCTCTTACTAGGATGTTCAGGGGATTAAATGAGGTAGTGTATATGAAGCACTTTAAGCATAATAGGCATTCAGTAAGTGGTAGCTGGATGCTATTATCATTATAATCATCATCATCTAGTTATTTCTGTATTTGAACATCACACTTGACTCTACAGGGCATACTCTACTAATGATCTAGGTGACACTTTTCAGGGATTGCTTTCCTGGCTGGGCAATGATTCCATCATTGTGGATAATTTAATTAGCCCTTGCCTGCTGAGCACTGTGGCTGTGGCAGTCAGTGAGAGAAATGTGGTATAGAAGAAGCCAGGGCTTTGGAGTCAGACAGATCTTGATATGTTATTACTCTAACAGTCAGTAGCTGTGCATCTTGGGCAGGTTGTGTAGCCTTTCTTCCTTTGTTTTCTCATTGGTAAGAAAAGGAATATAACATCTGCTTTGAAGCATTATTATGAATGGGGTTGGTTGAGTGTTATTGTGTGTATTAAATGAAGACCTATGAAAGGACTTGGCCCATCATGGTCACATGTACTAATAAGTTTGCAACAAATGCTGCCTTGTTCATTTCTCACCTTCCACTTCACTCATTACAGAGTTTTAGTGTACTACTTATCTGTAATATATGTTCAGCTTTCTTCCACATTTTACTCTTAGTGACTGAGAGGCTAAGTGGCTTGCTCACTTGATACTATTGGAACAGGAATAAGTTAACAAAACCAAGGATATCTAAGAGTTCTTGGTTTCTGGGCTGAGATAACAGATTTGGGGGGACTGTTTTTGGAAATTATATGTATTTTTTACTGTGATAAAATTATATAACCAAATTTATTTGTACCCTATAAATGTAATAAATTTCATTAACAAAAAATAAATCAACTACATGTAATGCTAAAAATATATATATAACAAAATTTATCATTTTCACTATTTTAAGTGTATCGATCAGCAGCGCTAAGTACAGTCATGTTGTTATGCAACCAAAGGTTTATATTTTAAAAACCAGCTTTGGTATTGTATTTGTTTCATATGTTCTGCTTTCTTTTTTTTTTTTTTTTT
>PVHT020000521.1:7916154-7932301 GCA_004024745.2 Catagonus wagneri
ACAAGCCCCGCTGGCCTTCAATGCCAGATGCTCCGGGGGCTCTTTCTCCCTGTGCCCGATCCCCAGGCGTGGGGTTTTGACGTGGGGCTCAGAACTCTCAGTCCTGTAGCTAAGTCTCTGTGATGCAGTTACTTTCCAGTCTGTGGGGCTTCCCACCCAGGAGGTATGGGGTTGCTTCTATCGCGTAATCGCCCCTCCTGCCTCTTGATGTGGTCTCCTCTTTGTCTTCTGGAGTAGAATATCTTTTTTGGAAGTTTACAGTCCAGTTGGTTGAAGGCTGCTCAGCATTTGGTTGTAGTTTTGCTGTTTTTCGGGAGAGAAGTTGAGCTCCAGTCCTTCTATTCCGCCATCTTAATCCAATCTCCATATGTTCTGCTTTCTTGACCCATATATTAGAAGGGGCTTTTAGTGGTAGATGACGGAATCATTACAGCTGGTTTAGGTAGAAGGGGATTTATTAACTTGTAATAGTTGGTAGGATCTTTGAGGAATAGAACAGCAGAAGGAATAGACTGTAGGCTGAGCTTCTAGGAACAGCTCTTGGAACCACACTTTTCAATTGGCCGACTAAGGCAAGGGAACCTCAGGCATCTCAGATCTCAGCCATGCTGCCCTGTGCTCAAGTTTGGAACCTGCTGAATGGAGAATCTTGCCTTTTGTTACTGGCTCCAGAAGAATCATTGTCTTATCCACCATCAGTGCTGGCTGGGCTGATCTGCCTGTGCTTAGTTCTATCTTTCCTTGTTTCTTTCTCCTTCTAGTCTCCAAGGAGTATTCCTCCTTGGGAAACCTAGGGCACTTGTAGATCTCAAGTTACAGGGGAGTCTAGGATAAGTACTCTCTAGTGTGTGGGTATATGTGGATCTGTATTTAATTTTGTGAATATAGGAATTCCTGCTATAGAAAGTAGGGATTCCTAACTTGACTTTCATGGGGAACCCTCTGAAATTATGTACGATATTATATATGCAATTGGGCCTTTTTCGGAGGAAAAATAGTTTTTGTTAGAACCCTAGATAGTCTTGATCCCTGGTAGAATGTTAATAACTGCTAGCCAAAGGCCATTATAGATATATGGGTCAGATGTGTGTTGGACCGGAAAGGCCAGGATGGATTCCTTTAGTGTTCAGCTTCCCTGCAGCCCTAGCACAGCTAGGACTGAGCAGTGGGCAGACTTAGGGGTGGTGTGGTAGTGCTCTTTCATAGATGAGGGCAGACCATGGGAACTTGAGCTGGGAACTGGCCTGTGATAAGGATGGACTTTGGTCATAAATCCATTTAGAATGTCTGACCTGTAAATGGGTACTGGGAGTCCAAAGACTGGGTGAAGTCAAGTCTGGGTCTGATGGAGCAGGTCAGATTTGATGTCTAAGTAGGCAGGCAAACATCATTGATGAATAAGAAGGCTTAGGCAGAAATGGCACACTCCTATTCAAGCAAGGCCTAAAGGAATGGGTCAGCACTTTAGTTTTAGCTCCTCATCATGGTAAGTTTTCCCAAAGAGATTGGGTTATCATCTACCATTTAATAAGAATGCTACATGAAGCCTTCTTGCATTTGGTGAAAGGAAGCGCAGGTGATCTACAGATTCCTGCCCATTCTAGAATTCTCTAATTTCAAATGAAGCAATTCCTTTTTCAACAGGATCTCCAGTAGTTTATGTCAGTGTCAGAAGTTCATCCCTGTAGGCACAACTATTGTATTCTAGAATCGGTATGTTTTCTAGGCTTGGTCATCCCTAGAAGGAAGGTAGTTTTGACTACTTCAGGCCTTCTCAACTTAAGCCATTTTTCCTCCTCTGCATAGTGGTGTGGATTGGGCCTCTAAGCCCTAGGATAATGGTCAGATGGTCCTATGAAAGGTTTGTACTTGAACTAGCACCCCTGCCTCCTCTTTCTTCTTCGCTTCCATAGCAGCTCAGAGTAGACTTCCATCATACTCCTTTGTTCTTAGGCTGACTTATTAAAAGGAATCTTGTCCTCAGAGACTAATTGAGATGATGTTGAAATAACATCTTAGGGAGGGTCCCCTAGAGAAGTTTTCTAGAAAAAAATTTAGAATGCATTTATCTTGATCGGATTGAGCAGGATTTAAAAACAAACAAACTTTGTTAATCATTTAATTTCAGCTTTCATTTTTTTTTTTTTTTTGCTATTTTGAGTGTCTTTTATTTCTCAGCTTTCATGTTTTATAAGGAAACTTTACATATGGTGAATTTAACCATACATGTGATGAAAGTGTATTAACTTCCTGGAGTAGAGTGTCAGGCACATGAATATTGGATCATTTATTAGTTTAATAGGTTTATAGAGTTTTAAACTGTTTGAGTGTTTTGTCATTTTCCTTTCCTTCTTGTATCTTTCTGTAATTGTTATTAAGAATTCTGACTTTAATTATTTTTTACTAGTCAGATATTTGACTTGATCATATCAATATAAAAAGATAATGCTCCGGGTTACAGTTTCTTGAATGTCGTACTACTGTCAGATCTCAGACCTTTTTATATATCTCTATAGCTAGCATGAGCATTTTAAAGTTTATAGAATCAAGTGGTGCAGTTGAGTATTTAATAAAAGTTTCTGTGGTCCAAAATATATTTGTATTTGTGAGTATACACACACACACAATATAGATTTCTACTTGCCTTAGTCTTAAAATTTGCATTTGTAACAGTTTTTGTGGTATGGTGTGCCTTGTGAGGAACCAAGAGGCCTGATAGCTATGTCAGTAAAACTGTCTCATAGGTATGATTGAAACAGTTTTATTAGCAACATATGGGGCATGAAGGATCCACAGAGGGGAGTTTGGAGTGTGAGGGTGCTGTCTGTCTTTTTTGGCATGCAATTATATCCATACTAATGCATGGTGTTATTTGCTGCTGCTGCTTAGAGAATATAGAAAAAAATACTGCTAATGTGGTGAGACAAAAAAAAAATCAGAATAAATTATAATTGTTGAGTTTATAGGGAATTATTTGGGTAGAAAGTGTATTTTTTCCAACTGAAATTTTGTTTGGTCTTTTAAATTTTAGTAGTCTTTTAAATTAAAACTCGACTTTTCAATAATTTGAATTTTTGGACCAACTTTATATAATAGATGCCTAGCTGAGTTTCATAAATGGGGAAGAGATGTTTCTTTTTCCCTTTGTGACAATGTATGGTTCTGTTTAATTGGTTTTACTAAATATTTATTAATTTTATTTAGAAGTATCTGTAGCATTTAAATGAGTAGCATATGCTGATTACTAGATGCTATACAGAGGACAGTATCAGACACAGCCTGTGGGTTTATGGAGTTTAATTCTGTAAAAGCAGTCACATGTAGATGATGTTTAAATATCAGTGATAGGAGTGGTAGACACACGTGTCTGCAAAGGGTTACCTCTGGGAAAAAAGAAGGGAAATGGGATCAGGGAGGGATGTGGGGAAGCTTCCACTGAGTGTTTTTTTTTTCTCCTTTTTTAAAATTTCCTTTTCAGCCATGATTTATTGATTGTCAGAAATTTTTAGACAAGAGATTCAGGTTGAGGAAAAGGTAATGGAACAATTGTTTTCATCTTCCTTTCCTCCAGTTATTTTCTGTTTTTTTCTGTATAGTTTCTTAAAGGTGGGTGGACAAATTGGAAGAAATTGAGGGAAAAGCTTGATATAAGGGGTGTAGGAGGTGGTAGGTTCTGGAAAAAGCCATACAGAAAAGGTATGAAATGTTTTTCAAACTTCATCCCAGTTCTGCTCACTACTCAAGATTTAGATTAAGTGAAAGCATTTATATTATGGTCTGCTGTGAAACACTTTTTTTTAAACTGGTGATTTCTCAGTCTTTATATAAAAGCAAATTTGTTTTTTGTTTTTTGTTTTTTGTTTTTTTTGGCTTTTTTGTCGTTTTAAGGCCGCACCCATGGCATGTGGAGGTTCCCAGGCTAGGGGTCTAATTGGAGCTGTAGCCTCTGGCCTACGCTGCAACCACAGCAACGCAGGATCTGAGCCACATCTGCGACCTACACCACAACCCACTGAGCAAGGCCAGGGATCGAACCTGCAATCTCATGGTTCCTAGTAGGATTCCTTAACCGCTGCGCTACGACGGGAACTCTTAAAAGCAAATTTCTTTATTCCAAGCTTGCATTTGGTCCTAATAATGGTTTTAGAGACATAGCCCTCTGAAATGGAAAATTCTTTAACTGATTAATCTCAGAATGGCCAGTCTGTTTCCTTCTGTATGCTGGAAAAATAATACCGAAAGTCAAGCTGTTCAATATTTAGATTGCAGTGATTAAGAAAGCAAAATTGATTATGTTTATTTCTAGAGTGTGAGCCAATAGGGTCCCACCTCAAGTGCTTTTCAAATGCTCGTGACTACTGTCATGTTTTATGACATGATCATTTTTTCTAAGAGTTATTTCCATGGAGTTACTACTTTATTTGCAGAATGGAAGACCAAAACTCTGCTTGAAAATGTAAGGAAAATCTTTAGACTCATTATCCTTTTGAAAATCAGGTTGAAAGGTTTGGCTGTCCTATGAAGAAAAAGACCTACAATGTTGAATGATTTTTTTCTACCTGGTAAATAATACTTTGTAAGAATTAGAGTATATTTATTGGGGGTGACATATAAGAAGAAGAAATATTGAGTACATGCAACCTGTTCTTAGAGAAAGTGAACCTGCTAAATGGAATATAAAAAAATTCAGTAATCTTAAATTTATTGTTTATTTGTACCTCTGTTTCCTACCGGATTGTTGAAAGAATAGCTAAGAAATATATTTTATCTGATTTGAGTATAATTACTATTATTTTTTTCCTTGGGTAAACTGCCTTATGAAAAATGTAGAAGACCTAACTGATTGAATAATCGAGATTTCGCTTTATTGACATTTACCACTCAGTATGTTTATTAAAGTTCAGAGAATATTTGAAATAATGAAGTAGTATTATAGTATTAAAAATTTGTTAAGTACAAAGGTAGTGTATGGATAAATTAAAATAATCCATCTGTACTATAAAATAATAATTAATGGATTGTTGCCTTATATTTGTGAGGCTCTGTGTGTATATGTGTATAGTTATAATTCTCCACAAATGTAATTATTTATATTTCTTACATATGCTGTTTCATTTTATCATCACAACAGTTTTTGAAGTAGGTGGAGTAGGTGAGATTTTTCTTTACTAAATGAGGAAAACTGAGTAGTGAGGTAATTAAATTATTTTTTCACGGGTATGGCTGTACTAAAACCAGGGCTTCTGAATTCTTGTTCAGTGCTCTTTTCTACTGGACTTTTGTCAAGATGACGGAAATTTGGATTTTTCTGGTTCATTGTTTCTTTTCTTTGGTCATTTTGTTTTAGTATGTTTCATTAGAATTTTTCTGTTGCTTAGAGAGCAAAAAAGAGCCAATTCTATAAAATCAGTTTGTTGTAATTAGTACTTTTGGCTGTAGACTTGAGGGTAAGAAGGATAAAACCTGACCCAAATGATGTTTTTTGATATATTTCTGTTTATGTTTTTATCAATTTGGTGTAACATTTTATTATTTAAAGAAATTAAGAATTAACTTGATATCATCTGTACTTTCGATATTAGGGCACAGTTTGAGATGGAAGCAGACCTGTCTTTTTCCTTCCCTTCCATTTTTTTTTAAATGTTTTAAATTTTTAAATTGGGAGGTAATTTACATATAACATTATATTAATTTAAAGTGTACAACATAATGATTGTTATATGTGTATACTGCAAAATGATCACCATAATAACTTTAGTTAGCATTCATCGTAGACAATTAAACATTTTTACGCCATAACCACCAATCTATTCAAGGTATCTCTGAGGGTTTTTTTTGTTTTGTTTTGTTTTGAAAATCCACATATAAGTGAGATCATATGGTATTTGTCTTTATCTGTCTTGAGTTATTTCACTTAGTATAATACCCTCAAGGTTCACTTTTATTGTCACAAGTGGCAGGATTTCCTTCTTCTTTAATGGCTGAATACTATTCCATTGTATACATATACTACATTTCTTTTATTCATCCATTGATGAACACTTAGATGGTTTCAGTGTCTTGGCTGTTGTAAATAATGCTGCAATGAACACAGAGGTTAGGTTTAGATACCTTTTTGAGTTAGTGTTTTTGTTTCTTTGGATAAGTACCCAAAGTAGAATTGCTGGATCATGTGTTAGTTCCATTTTTAATGCTTTGATAATTAGTAATGTTGAGCATATTTTCATGTACTTGTTGGCTATCTGTATGTCTTTGGAAAAGTATCTATTGAGATCTGCCCATTTTAAATTTTTTACTTGGACTTTTTTTGTGTTGTTGTACTGAGTTGTATGAATTCTTTTTATATTTTTGGATATTAAGCCCTTATCACATATATTTTTCTGTAGCTTGTCTTTTCACTATGTTGGAGAATTCCTTTACTGTGAAGAATGCTTTTTGATTTGATCTAGTACCTCCTGTTTATTTTTGTTTTTGTTGTCTTTGCTCTTGGTGTCAAATTAAAAAAATCATCACCAAGATTAATGTCAACAAGGTTTTTCCTAATGTTTTCTTCTAGGGATTGTATAGTTTTAGGTCTTATGTTCAAGTCTTTGATCCATTTTCAGTTAATTTTTGTGTATGGTAAAAGATACAGGTCCAATTTCATACTTTCACATGTGGCTATCCAGTTTTCCCAACACCTTTTATGGAAGAGAGTGTCCTTTCCCCATTGTATATTCTTGGCTCCTTTGTTGTAAATCAATTGACCATGTACATGTGGGTTTACTTCTGGGTTCTTTATTCTGTTCCATTGATCTCTGTGTCTGTTTTTATGCCAATATCGTGTTGTTTTGACTGCTATAGCTTTGTAATATAGTTTCACATCAGGAAGTGTGGTGCCTCCAGCCTTGTCTTTTTTCCTAAGTTTGCTTTGGCTTTTCATGGTCTTTTGTGTTTCCATAAGTTTTTAGGATTGTTTGTTTCATTCTTCTCTTCCCTTTTGAAGACTTTCCTCAAGCTAGATGTTGGGATCCTCATGATTCCAGAAAGAGTTTTACTCATCTTCTCCCATTATGGTTTTTAAATAACTCTTTTTTTTTTTTTTGGTCTTTTTGCCTTATCTAGGGCCACACCTGTGGCATCTGGAGGTTCCCAGGCTAGGGGTCTAACAGGAGCTGTAGCTGGCAGCCTTCACCACAGCCACAGAAACGTGGGATCCAAGCCACATCTGCAACCTACACCACAGCTCACAGCAACGCCAGATCCTTAACCCACTGAGCAAGGCCAGGGATCGAACCAGCAACCTTATGGTTCCTATTTGGATTTGTTAACCACTGAGCCACGATGGGAACTCCTAAATGATTATCATTCTTAACTGATCTTTTTGAAATATTATTCTTTTAAATGGAATTAAAGTAAATGAGTACTTATGTAATTCGAATATCATTTAGTGTACGTTATGAACAAAAACTGCAAAAAGACATTTGTGTGTCTTATTTAGGTAAACATAGGCATTAAGAAATGGAAATTTGGAATATTAGAAAGAAATATTTACTTGTTAAATACGACATAGTGATGTTTTTAACTATTCTTTTGGTAATATGCCATTTATTCTTGCAGAGGATACTATGACTTGCCTATAGTAGTTAATATAACTTAGTTACCAAAATGCCTTATTTAGGGTATGTGAATTAATTATAATCAAAAGTTTAGATCGCTGTTAGGGCTAAATCATTATTATTATTATTATTATTATTATTTTTTTTTTTGTCTTCAGTTGCAGCAAAAACTTCCATGTGTTTTGCTGCTTATATATGTCTTTTGGGAGATTTTGAAAAACTAAAGTCCCCTCTCTCCTGTGGAAGTATTAAAAATCCTAAGAAGCTTTCTTGAGATAAAGTTTGTCCTCTTTCAGTTATTAAATGTGCTTTTCTCTTATCTGTGAATTTCACCTTCAGTTTACTGGCAACTGCTTTTTCATGTTAGGATCAGAGAATTATGATTAACTCCTTGCAGCCTGGCTTTGGTCCCACCTCTGTACTGGAACTGTACTCTTGAAGGTCACTGGTGACCACATTGTAGCCAGTTGTTCCTTCAGTTCTCAATCTCCTTGACATTATAATGCCACATGGGCTTGGCTTTTCAGTTACATGAGCACTAGTTTAGATTTTTGCTTTGAACTCTGCTGCCCACACCTCTTCCTGTAACACCTGTCCTTTCTTTGTGGGGTGGGTTTTGTCCTTGTCCTTTGCTATGTATTTAGTTATTGCATTTTGAATTTTATCACCTTAGTTGTTCTTGTTCTGCATTTGTGTCATAGATAAACCATCATTTCTCATAATGCTCACTGTGATGGATATGGCTGGCAATTCTCAGAGCTCCATTTTACATCATTCCCATCACTCAGACTTTAGTCCCACTCTTCCATTTGCTTTTAGATAGATGTTCTTTTTCCTTAGAACAGATCTTTCTCAAGTCATCTCCTTCATACTCTTTTCTCATCTGAATTTCTGAGTTTCTTAAAGAGGCATTCTCTTACTATCTTGACATTTTAAATTTGGTGTCTCTTATCTTCTAATGTCTCTAATATCCTTGAGTCTTTCTTTAAAATATTTCTTAAATTTGTCCCACCCTCTTCATTTCCTCATCTTCCCCAAAGTACTTTATAGAATGTAAAACACTTCCAAATGCATTTTTAAAAATTAGAAAGAACCTATATAATAGATTTGTGAAATAGGATGGGTAGAGTTTATTATTCCAAATTGCAGGTCAGGAACTATGTACTGAGAGAAGTGACCTGTCTGAGATGTCATTGCTGGTTAAGGAAAGAGCTATTACTAAAGCCAAGATAATGTGATTTCAAGTCTATACCTATGCCCCAATCAAGTGACCATTTTGATTTCCTTTTAAATGATCTTTCAGCTTCCAGTTCTGTCCTTTTAATTCACTTTACTTACAATGCTAGATTAATGTCTGTAAAACTAGTCAAAGTAGTGGCTGTTAAAGATTTGTACAATGTTTCAGTCACTGTGCCAGAAAATGTTGCTTAATCCTCAGCACTGCTGTATGAGGTATGTTGTTATCCCCATTTTATAGATAAATAAGTTGAGGCTTACAGGAGTTAAGTAACCCACTAGTCATTATGTGTGATGAGGTGGTGGTGGGGGATTCAAACTCTGGCTTCCAAACTCTTTTTACAACTACATCATGCCATTATCAAATTCTCGATGTTAATCTTATTCCTAAGAACTTACTGTGGTTTCCTTTAGCCTACTTAACTACATTTATACCCCTTTATCAACCTTTCTGAACCCTCAATAATTTGTAAGTTTCTTGTCCATTTATTTTCACCAGTAACCCTCCTCAGTGAACCCTCTTGTTCTCAAACAGACCTTTTCTAGTCTCACTTTTTCTCCTTGTTGACTCATACAATCTTCTCCCTGTGTAGAATGATTTTTATCTCCACCTACTTGTCCATAGCCAGCTCCTTACCTTGTCTTCATTCTAACATGTAGAAAGCACTTAAAGCAGACATGGTGCTGTGATGGCACTTGCTAATATAGATGAATGCATGGACCTTCTTGGGGAGATGGGCAGGTAACGGGAGGAGCTAGACTGGATTCCCAACTGATTTGAGAGTCCTGGCAGAGGGAGGTGTGCACAGGCTGCTATGGCAGCCCTCAAGAGGATGTGATAATTTTACCTGAGTGGTTGAGCAAGATGAGACAGAAAAACTGACATTTGAGCTTTAGCCTGAAAGGAGGAGGAAGAGTTCTCCAGGTGGAGAAGGAGTGGGAGGAGGGCTTTCTGGAAAGAAGAAATACTGTGTGAATAGAGGAATGAAATCAGAAGTATGTATGCCATGTGTTGGAGTGAGAATATTAAAAGATGCAAGGCTGTGCAAAGTGATGTGTTGTTTCCCATTGGCCTCAAGTTTCTGGTCTTCCCTTCATGGAGTCATTGCAGTCTGGGCTTTAGTGTTTGACCTTATACTTTCAGACAGCTGGTATGCTGGCCCACTAAGAGTGGACCTTTCTCAGCAGTGGGCTGACATTTGCCAGAGAAACTGATATTACAGATATCTATATATCTAGTTTGTGTGTTTGTCAATTTATTAAGTTCCAGTGAGAGATACAATACAGATTGAATTGCTTGATCTGGCAGATCAGTTCATTGGCTACCTGCAGGCTTCTTGGGAAGCCAAATTGTTAATAGGGAGGTCAGTTGATGATTGAGAAATACAGCTCTCAAGTTGACACAGCATTTCTGACCAGTCCACTCTTTGTCTTCTCGCAAGATACTTGGGAACCATGTTGCCAGAGACCACCTATTGAGCATGGAAAGAGAACTCAGAAGGATATTTGTTTGAAGAAGTATCTCCTAGGTGAGTTAGCCTAAGCCTATCTTACCGACTCTAGGAAGAGCATTGGAAGGAAACCAAATTATTCTGGCCAACTCAGCCAAGACTTCCTGTCCAGTGGCTTGGTTTGAGCTTATGAACATTTACATACATGGCTTTTCTAATTCATTTGCTGACCAGTCCTCCTCTTTCCTCCACGTTCTGTTTGATACATTCTCCCTTTAGATAATGTTGAGACATTCTGTCAAGTTACAGAGAAGTCTTTTTTTCTTAAAAAAAATTTTTTTTTTGGGGTCTTTTTAGGGCTGCACCTGCAGCATATGGTGGTTCCCAGGCTAGGGGGTCAAATCAGAGCTGTAGTCCCCGGCTTACACCACAGCCACAGCAATGCCAGATCTGAACTGAGTCTATGACTTACACCACAGCTCACGGCAATGCCAGATCCTTAACGCACTGAGCGAGGCCAGGTATCAAACCTGTATCCTCGTGGATACAAGTCAGATTCATTTCTGCTGAGCCATGATGGGAACTCCTGTCAAGTTACAGAGAAGTATTAAGAGCCAGAGAAACAGAGAGGTTTTGTATCACTGCCTTGATTTATCTTGTTTTTATTTTAAGTCACATTTTCTTATTTTCATTGGGACCAAAATCAGGGAATGGTGAATAGCACTTTGAATCCAAGAGTGTGAGATTTACGTTGGTGAGATTTTGGAGATGAGGCTGGAAAGGGAAGTTGGGACCAGATTGTGAAGGGTCTTGGATACTCTCCTAAAGAGTTTGAATTTCAAAGTTCTTCAATTCAGTTCTTCTCTGTGAATTCTTATTCCCCCCAATATCTTCTTTTCAATTAAGAAATTTTTTCAATTAAAATTTTTTTCAAGTAAAGTTCAAACTGTTAGTATCTTACTGTAGAGCATATGATAATGGCTCTCCTTAAGAGCTCTTATTTTGAGTTCTTATTTAGACCCTTTATGTTTTAGCAAATAAATATTAGGTGATATTATCAGCAGTTTAAACATGAGATGCTTGAGAGCTTAAATTCTGCCTCTGACTGACTCTCTTTGTGCTTCTTAATTCAGTCTATTTCCACAACTTCCTCGTTTATCCCCCAGTTTTTTAGATAGGTGTTGCTTTTTATGTTGTTATGTACTGTTTCTTTTTATATTATTACATAATGCTTTTTAACATGGTGCTTATATACATAAATAGCTCTCTTATTAGTTATCTTTTATCTGTCTCTTTTCTCTCTAGGCAGCTTGCCAGTTCCTTATGTTTAGGTGGGCCTCATACTTACTCCTATTGCATCTTATAATACCTAGACCAGCTGAATTTAAAACAAGACTTAGACAATAGAATACCATTTTAGAGCCAGAAGGTATCTTAATCTAGTTCAGTACTCTCATTTTCTACATGAGACAGCTGAGATGTAGGGCCGCTGTAATCTGCCAGAGCACGTGACTAGTAGAGCCATGACCAGAATCCAGATGTTATCATGTCGGTTTCAGCCACCTTTGCCCCTCCTATGCTTGTTCCTATTTGGCTGAGAGCTGTATTTCATAGGGATAAAAGGGACCCTCAGAGATCACCCATATTGCCGTACAGTCTCCAAAACCACTGTTTTAAAACTTAATTTAGCAGCTTTTCTTGTTAGTGCTAGGAACAGTATAGTTTGACTCTTGAAGTCTAACTGTGTTATGTAGTAAACCAAATGAGAGGGGCATAGAGAAAGGAGCTTATGTACTGAACTCTTTCTGTGTTCCTGCCAAACAATGTATAGGCGCTTTACATATATCACCTCAACTGTTTATAGCAGCAGTCCTGTGAACTGCTATCCACATTTTGCGATGAGCAAACTGAGACTCAGAGGTGAAACAGTCTTGCAAGTAGAACTAAGATGTGAGATGTGAGCCCAAGTCTACATGACTACAAAGACCATGCTCTTTCAATACAGCCCTCAGCCAAAGGCCAAGAGTAGCAACTTTAGCAGCAGGTACCACACCTGACTTTCTAATGAGGGGAAGTCCAGCAGCCTTGCCCCACTGTCTGTGGAAGGAGGTGATTGTTGGCGCCCGAGCTGGTGGCTGGTGTCTGACTCACTAAGTAATCTCACATTTTCTAACCATGGTTTGTGGCTCATATTTGTGACCTTTTATATATATATATATATATATATATATATATATATATATATACACACACACACACACACGCACATATATCTATCTATCTATCTATATCTATATCTATCTATATCTATATGTATATTATGTCATTGTTCCCATTTCCACTCTGTGGGAGAACAGAACCATGTTATAAGCCCACGTGTCTCATTCTTGCTTCTACCTACAGCCTCACTTTCCATCTTGTTAATGCTCCTTCTTTCTTCCTTTCCTCTTTCCACTTTTTACTCTTGGTGTGGAAAGAAAATTAGATGTGCTTATTTCAAGGGGACTTGAATGGATCAGCTTCATTTTTTTTTCCCTTTCTGAATTCTTCTGTGTTGGTATGAAGAATCATGGGACAGAAAAAGAAAACAAAGAAGGAGATGCATAATCACATTGTCTTCCAGCAAAACATTTTCCAAAATGGCAAGATATATGCAATTCACAACTTACATAAAGTTCATCATTCATATTTATAAAATCTGTGTTTTGGTTCTAGATGCACTTATTTCAAGTTTCAGAGAATTATTTTAAAATGCTTTTGAATCATCTCCCTAAGAGCTTTCAACACTGTATAAATAGTATACTTTTTAGCATTTCCTTTTGCATACCTGAAGTTTGCATCATCTCTGAGATTGTTTACCACTTTTTTTTTGTAAGACGCATGTGGAGAGTCAGCCAACAAATGTCATTATATATGTGGGTTTCAAAAAGCAAATGGGGGAAGTTATGTTTAACCTTTCAAAGAGTTGTTATCTGGGCTTTCCCCCATTTCAGAGCAAAACCAGATGTAAACCAAGGATACATAGTTTTGAATATATACCTTCTTTTAGGTTTTGCCAATGATCATTTTTGTTTAAATATTACCACCACATCCCCTCAGAATTTAGAATGTTTCTAGTAAATGGTTGAGTACAATCAGGTGATTTTCCTTACTTTTCTTGTTCATTAAATTTTTATGAATTGTTTCTTAAAAAGTACAACTTTGTGACAGGAGGAATTAAGAGTTGTGGCATTTGATTAAATGTATTCATGGGGGGAAATATGCTAAGAAGGCATTAGAATTTCCCCTTTATGCCAAAAAGTTCATTAGACCTGGTAGGCTTTACTCAAGGGACTGTCTTGAGGTGGAATGTATTGGATAATAATAAAACAGTATGAGAGAGAATAGTTTTTCCTAGCAAGGAAAGTATGGTTCCTTTTCTAAGTAGAAGGGTTCAAACCCTAATCCTCTGTGTTAGGATGGCATTTTTATTTATTTAGATTTTGCTCTTTGGCTAATTAAGGTTTGGAATAGGATGACCCACCCCCCTTTTTTAAATCCCATATCTTCTATGATGCCAAAAACAGTCCATTAAGAATGAATTAAAATTTTGTCCGAGGTATTTGTATTGTGTTTATTCTTTCAGGTTTTAAACTTTATACGATTATCTTTTATTAGAACATTACATGTTTCATATATGCTTTATAATTAGTACAAACTTTATCTTAGTAAGTGCGTGATGGTACGGAAAATGTTTAAGACAATTTCATGTCTTTCTTCTATATAATAGGATCTAGACAGTTACTGGTCCAATAAATTAGTGAATAGACAACTGAATAAGAACAGAAATATGTGGGGCATGTATGATTTTCTATTTTGAGTCATATTCATGATTTCTCTGATGTTGCCCTACCAAGTTTTTAAAATACAGATTTGCATTAAATGATTAGGTGCTCACTTTATATAAAAACTCTCTATAAAAAGATGAAGTAAAAAAACTAATTCTACAAATAAATATTATAATTGGGAATATCGTTTTAAATTTTTTTCTCCTTTTATGCATTCATACACACACCCTCAAACACACATGCCCATGTACATACATAGATATATAAGTGGAGAAATGGGAAAAATTTTAAGGATAGGGTCATCCTATATTACTACTTTTGCTTAAATAAAGGTAATACTTGATTTTAACAAAAGTAAGAGAAATTAAAATAAAAACAAAACAAGTTGTAGTAATTAAGTGATGATCCTTTACAATAACAAATATCTAAATGATTTCACTAAAGTTGAAAAACAGATGAAAAATGATAACAGGATCATTGGATTTTAAAAGCTAACTATATATGTTATTGTATTAGTTTATTTCCTGCATTTAAAAGTAAGAAATTAACGTATTGCCCTTTTTCCACTTAATTTTTATTACTCATGTTAAATTTGTACCTTGTCAAGTTGTGTAACACTTGCATTTTATTTTGTAGCTAATTTTCAGTTATTTAGTCTTAGTTTTATACTTAAAAGTATTCAATGCTTACTACCTTCTCTTTTTATTTTAAACTGCAGATTTTCTTGGAAAGTGGCCCATGAAACAATTCCATTCTTGGGGACTGATGCAAGTACTCCTTTTTTTAAAGTAGAATTAATGTCTTTGGTAAGTAAATGGAGGAACTGAATCTTTTAGGGTAAAGTCAAGTTTTAGCTCATGCAACTTGATTGTAAAATAATAGTTTGCAAATTTAGTTTGTGTAGTCCTTGAAGTATGAGAATGTTATTTCTTTTACTTTTTTTTTATAAAGAATCTTTCTATGTGTAGGTCACATAGAAAAAAGCTATATAAAAGTAAACTATATGAAATTAAAGAAGAAATCGAATGTTAGGATCACTTTAAAAAGTTCCTATAGGCAATTGCATATGATATGAGCCTAGCATAGTAAATAGCATTTAGTGTTACAGAGTTAGTGAAGGTTGTGCGGGCCATTAGGAAGGAAAATAGAAACAGAACTATGGATCTGGAAAAGCAGACACTGGACCGAAAGAATACATATTGGTTCAGTGCTATTGGGGAAGAGAGCTCCTGATAGAAAATAGCTCCTAATAGGAAATAGACCATATAGGCAGCCTTGGGAGAGAATGCAAATAATTTAAAAAATATAAGTGGTTTAGAATTCACTCTGTAGTAAATGAGGAGTAACTGAGAGCTTTTTTAATACTATTAAAATATTTTTTATTATTTTTTATTGAAAGAAATTCTATAAATTCTATAGTTCTCTACAATTTTCGAAAGCTCCACACAACATGATTTCATATAATCCCATAAAAAACCCCTTAACCCCACTCCAATCCCCTATATTGCCCTTATTATTTTCTTTTAGTTGTGTATGTTTTAATTTTTTTTAAATTAAAAAATTTTTTTCCATTGCTTAATGAATTTTATTACAATTATAGGTGTACAAAAATCATCACAACTCAAATTGATAGCATTTCTGTCCCAAATCCTCAGTGCATCCCACTACTCCCCAGATTGTCTTATTTGGAAACCATAGCTTTTCCAAGGTCTGTGAGTCATTTTCTGTTCTGCAAAGAAGTTCATTGTGTCTTTTTAGTTTCTACATGTAAGTGGTAGCATTGGATGTTGCTGTCTGATTGTCTGACTGGTTTCACTTCGCATGATAATTTCTAGGTCCATCCATGTTGCTATAAATGTTATTTCATTCCTTTTAATGGCTGAGTAATATTCCATTGTGTGTAGGTACCCCATCTTCCCTATCCACTCCTCTGTTGATGGGCATTTAGGTTGTTTCCATGACCTGGCTATTGCATAGAGTGCTGCAATGAACACTGGAGTACATGTGTCTTTTCGAGTCATGGTTTCCTCTGGCT